>SEYY01020015.1:307500-320000 GCA_009176605.1 Armadillidium nasatum
GAAGGAGAAGAGAAGCTATTGTGACTGTATTTTCCTCCCAAGTCATTGGATAAACTAGGAAATGAGGAATCAAAACAACTCCAATTTAAGGACTTATCTGGAAATGAATTCTGAATTCTTGGCTCTTTTAAGTAAGAGTCCTTAGAGTTTGAAAAACTAGTAGCATTATCAGGCAAATTGCTAGTTACTCCTGCTTCTACTTCCCTTGGAAATGCTGCCTTGGACATCCAATTTTTACTTAAATTTCTTCTTACTTGATTAATACTAGTTAAAGATTCCCATGGTTCCATATAAGTGTGAGAATCAATAGTCTTAGGAACTGATGACATCTGGAGTACTGAGGGCAAAAATGTAGAACTAGCCAACCAACTAAGGTCATTGCCACTACTACTTATATCTTTAGACATTAATATAATTTCAAATAACTAGACCTATTTATATATATATATATATATATATATATATATATATATATATATATATATATATATATATATATATATATATATATATATATATATATATATATATATATATATATATATATATATATATATATATATTATATATATATATATATATATATATAATATATATATATATATATATATAAATATATATATATATATATATATATATATATATATATATATATATATATATATATATATATATATATATATATATATATATATATATATATATATATATATATATATATATATATATATATATATATATATATATATATATATATATATATATATATATATATATATTATATATATATTTGGGATATCCAGATGGCAAATTGGATGGAGTCAAGATGCCAGATAACTGGCAGGATATCCAGTTTTTACTATCCAATCAGAAATCTAGCTAAAACTGCCAGATATTCTTTTAAATTCACATTAATTCTCAATTTTTAATGTGACAAAATATGGAAACAACTGGTAAATGCATGAATATATTTCTTAATATTGTGTTGGACCACCTTTTGTATTCATAACCAACTGAATTATTCTGGAAATGGACAAATTTAAGTCCTAAATGGTGCATTGGGGTGTTAATCCATTTATCTCATACAAAACTAGATGAAATTCTAGTATGGATGTTAGTGGTGGATAGCGATTCTAAACCATATTTCTCCAATACTAACTACAGGAGCTCTTCTATATTAAGGTCTGACAATTATCGAGGTCAAGAAAGACGTGAAACCTCATCTGCATGTTCATCAAACCACAACAGGACAACATGAACTGTATGAATGGGGGCCTTATCTTGATTAATAATATTACCCCCAAGAAACAATATCTGTACCATTGGATAAACCTGGTTATCCAAAATGCATACATAATCCCTGGAAGTAACATTATTGTGAATGGCGATAATTGAGCCTGCAGAATTTCAAGAAATGGCTTCCCGAACCATAACATTTTCTCTTCTATGCTTCACTTGCTTCACAGTCTAAATCAGATTCCTGGGACGATGTTCTCCATATATAAACTCAGCCAAAGGTTGGGAATAATGTGAATGTCAGTTGACAAAATGTTTTCCATTGCATGTGAGTCCAATCTTTATGAACCAACAATTTTTCCTCTTTGAAACTCTGTAAGCTTGGACATACCTCCCTTGTACCAGTACAAAATGATAATCACAGAGCAACTCACGTTAAATGTTACCTATGACTAGGATATCCAACAATTTTCAATAATCAGATATCCAGTTTTTCCTATCCTGCTAAAATTGCTGATTATTATTTTAAATTCACACTAATTGCATATTTTAAATAGGCGATATATATATATATATATATATATATATATATATATATATATATATATATATATATATATATATATATATATATATATATATATATATATATATATATATATATATATATATATATATATATATATATATATATATATATATATATACCTTGCCTTGTGTCTTTCACTTAAATCATCTCTTCTTGCTGGAAATGTGTGATCATTCAGCCTGTGCTGGAAAAAAGGGGACCCCTCTCAACCCTTCAATTACTGTGCCATTTCTTTAACCTTTGTTCTTTCTAAAGTTTTTAAATCTATCCTTAATATGAAGATTTGGAAACATCTCAATTCGTCTGATCTTATCTCTAATTGCCAGTATGGCTTTCATTAAAAACTCTCTACTAGTGATCTTTCCTTTCTCTCTGACTCTTAGTTCTCCACTATTCGGCATTTCAGTGATCTTTTTCCTGTCTTACTGGACATATTGAAAGCTTTCAATAGAGTCTTGCATAAAGCTTTAACTTCAAAACTTCCCTCTTTCGAAATCTATCCATCTCTATCTCTGATTTCTTTTTCAGTTGTTAAATAGAAGCCTTTGTAGACGGCCACTGTTCACCCTTTAAATCTATTAATAGTGGTGTTCCTAAAGAACCGATCCTATCCCCAACAATTTTTCTACTTTTCATTATTGACCTTCTCTCTATTACTTCATCATCTATTAACTCCCATGCAGATGAATTCACCCTTCATTACTCCTTTCAATTTGAAAGACGTCCCTACGAACTGCAGTTAATTGACGCAAGGAGGGTCGCCTTAGAGCAACTAGCCTCTAATCTTTCTCATATCTCAAAGTTGGACAAAGAAACCATGGTTGTTTTCAATGCCTCAAAAACCCAGACCTCCATCTCTCTACTCGACACAACCTTCCACAAAACTATGGCATCCTCGAAAACACACAATTCAAACCTTCATCTATCCTTAATATTCTCAGTGTTCCTTTTTCTTGTAATCTTTCTTAAAAAGATTACATTACTTCTCTTTCAAGCTTTCAAGAGGTTGGATGTTTTGAGGTACTTCGTAATATCTTCTTGCCACCTCAGTTGCCTACTCTTTATAGAGGTGTTGTACACCTTTGTATAGAGTATGCTTCAAAAGGTGGAGTCTTATCAACTCTTCCACTCTCACTAATTCTCTGCAGTCTCTTTCTGCCCATTGAATTGTTGCGTAACTCTCTCTATACTATCATTATTACAATGGACATTGTTCTGAACTATCCTGTAGCATACCTTTTCCACTAAGAATGGCTCATGCAACACACCTCTCTACACAGTCTCATCATTTCTCTGTACAACTCTGGTAAAACCTAGATCACACTCCCTTTGTTTTTTCAACTTTCTTTGACTTATACACATTCAAATGTCATGTAGTGGGACATATCAGCATTTAACGACTAGATTTCTGGCATTTTCAGATCTCTGGTGGATATTAGTAGGCCTCTGGACTTTGCGCATCAGAGGTGATTAAACAAATAAATAAATAAATAAATAAATAAATAAATAAATAAATAAATATATATATATATATATATATATATATATATATATATATATATATATATATATATATATATATATATATATATATATATATATATATATATATATATATATATATATACATTGGACAAAAAAATTTGAAAACGTCTGGTAAATGCATGAATTTATTTCTTAATATGGTGTGGGAACACCTTTCACATTTTTCAGGAAATGGACAAATATAAGTTCTGGTTGATGCATGATGGGATGTTATTTACATTTTCTAAATTTGGGCATTCAAAATTAAAGGAAATCCCAGTAGAGATACTAGGAGTAGATAGCAAATATGGACCCTATTCAAGAATATTGACCACAGGGACTATTAAAGTTTGGCAATTGAAGGCCTGGGAAGACATGGAACATCATCTACATGCTCATTAAACCACAACTGGACAACATGAGCTGTGTGAATTGGAACTTTATTATCTACATAAAATAGCACCACCCTCATGAAACAATCTTTTCACCAATGGATAAACCTTATTTTCTGAAATGCATACATAATTCCTGGCAGTAACATTATCATTCATGGTGTTAGTTGGGCCTGAAAATAAAATGATGTGGATGTTCAAACGATGATGTAAACTCCTCCATGCTTCACCTGTGGCAAAAGACAGTTCAGATCATATTCTTGGGATGGTGTTCTCAACAAGGTAACTCAGCCAAAGGTTGTGTATAGTGTGAATGTAAATTCATCTGACAAAAGGACTGCTTCCATTAGTCAGCAGTCCAATCCTTTTGAATATTGTGCCACTCTCCCCAATTTCTGTTATTCATATTATTTACAGGTTTTGGCAATAGCAACAGCACATGAATATTTGGCTAATTGAGTTCTCTCTTCACAGTTTTGTAATGACAGGGTTGGCAAGATTGGTATTCAGCTTAAAAGTAACATTTACATGTTTTCTTATTTTTTATTTTCTTTTTGTTACAGTCCTTCGCGATGATCGTCTGTCCCTATAACCTAATTTTGATTTAGATCTATGCTGGTGTGTGTCAATTGATGTATTTCCGAAGTACAAAATGGGCTCATGACTCTGGATATGATATCTGGGAGCCAATGATATTTCCTCTTTGGAACTATGTAAGATTGGAATACCTCATTTATACCAGTACAGGATATTGTCCACAAAATAATAGATGCTTCCTACTAAAGTTATAGGTTACCTATTACATGTGACAATGAGCATCTATGGAACCTCTTCGATTTTGAAAAGTTAATGTCTGTCATATTTACACATTATTTCTACCATTTCTATATTTTTCCATATATATATATATATATATATATATATATATATATATATATATATATATATATATATATATATATATATATATATATATATATATATATATATATATATATATTTTGAAAAAACTTAAAACTTTAATTTCATGTTTGTAATATATGAAAAAATTTAATAAATTTTCTAATGTATATCAAAATTTATTCAACATGAATAGCCAAAGGTACTGTTAAATAGAATAAAGATAGAACATAATATATATTGTATATTTTAATAATTCAAAAAATTTAATTCTTGCAATTATGAATTTTATTTTTACTAGTATCTGGCTGGATACCCCAAGAAGAGGCTGGATAACAGTATATCCAGCCCATCCCTTCCTATGACTATCACACGTGACACACGAGAGCCTAAGGAGCCTCTTCAATTTTTGGTAGTTGATGTCAATCATATTTACTCTTTCTTTTCTGTTTCAATATTTTTGTTCAACCCCTATATATATATATATATATATATATATATATATATATATATATATATATATATATATATATATATATATATATATATATATATATATATATATATATATATATATATATATATATATTTTGTGAAAACTTAATTTTATATGATACTTGTAGTTATGTGAATAATTTTCAAATTTTTTGAATGCATATCTTTATTTATTCAACATGGATAGCCAAAGGTACTGTAATATAGAATATAGTTGGAAGAGATAAAACAAAGATAGAACATATTATATTTAAAATAATTTGAAAATTTTAGTTCTGATAATTAAGAATTTTATTTTTAATTGGATATTTGATTTGATAGTACTAATATCTTGCCAAAAAGGGAGATGCATAAATATATACATTTTTTTGTTGCATACTTTACATTATTTTCATTATTACTGGGGGCTTTCTTTTTTAAAATATATGTATGCATAAACAATTTTATGTTGCCACATGCTTTCTTTAAAATAAAAATAAAAAGAAAAGTGAATATGCAACACTAAAATTTTGTATGCTTCCTTTACATATTTAAGTAAAAACTAAACTATTTCAAAAAAATTATTAGTTCTTCTTCATTTAAGACATTATGAAATTGTAATGTATTAATGAAGTTTTCAGTTTTCATGATTAAGTTATACTCATCAACAGCTGAATGCTCTGATTCTCCAAATAGTAGTACTACACTAGTCACAGGTTTAGAGCGAGATTATGACATATTAAACAGACCATTTATTTAACAGCATGATATACAGAACAGTAAAAGGTTCAGATGTTTAATAATTTAATAATAAATTCAATATATAAACTGTATTAAAAAAATGTATACTAAAAATTCCCAAAATTATCATTAAAAACACTTAAAATTGTAAAACAATTTAAAAACAAAAATAAAAATAAAAATTACAAAAACATAACTCACTAGCTTTCAAAGTTTGAACTCTACTCCCTTTTTCAAGTAATTGCTTGAAAAAAAGGAAGTTAAGGTCACACTCTGCAAGCTAACAAGTTATATTCCTGCAATTTTTTATTGTCATATTTTTTTTTTTTTTTTTTTTTTTTTTTTTTTTTTTGCTACACTTCCTATGGAAGTTCTTGGTATGCAAATACATACTCACGATACGTAAGAAAAATTAAAAGGCACTACAGAGAGCATTGACCCTCATAGAGGCAGCCATATCCTTCTCCAGACTTTTTATGCTTAACTATATAAATAGGAATCAAAACTAAGGAAAAATTATGATAAAAGAAGATATAGGATGGAACTGGTTGTACATAAAATAATAAACGTCATAATTCACATGTGATAAAAATTGTAAAACCATAAAAACAAATTAACTTTTAATTAAAAAAAAAAGGGTGTTTCCTTTTGTTAAAATTTAAGTTTAGTTTGAGACTGTCAAGTTATTTTATTTCACAATTTCACTGTTACTACTTTGAAATGGTAATTTAAAAAAAAAAAAATAAACAGTTGCAACCCTATATATATATATTATATATATATATATATATATATATATATATATATATATATATATATATATATATATATATATATATATATATATATATATATATATATATATATATATATATATATATATATATATATATATAATTATTTTAAGCAGATTTCCAGTCCTTCAATTTATGTAAATCGATGGTGATATAGCTTAAAAATCAATCAAAAATCAGTTGAATAAAATTTTTGAGTTATTACTTTTCAGTTATTTATGAGATTCTGTTCTATTAATAAGTGTTTCTGTAAATATGAATTAAAGGTTTGGATACAATTTATATGACAGACTGGGCTTTTCTTGTCTTTTTCTGAATTAATAATTGTAATTAGTGAAAAACACTGTAAAAGTTATAATTTGGACAAATTATGAAAATAAAAACTAGGTATATATTTATGGTAAAGTTTCTACCCTAAAATCTACTGTATTGCAAACATGCAATTTGAGTTATGAAGATGCAGTACATATAAACCTAAACAGTAATGTAGTTGCATATTAAAATTTATTGACAGTAGCAAAATGACTGTTATTGATTAGTTTAACTTTTACCATGAATTTCGTAATTTGAAATGCTGTACTGTTTCAAAGATCTGTATAAAAGACAAAATTTAAGTTGATGGGTAATTGTTTGAAAATAAAAAAGCTACGAGGGTAGATATATTGACATAGCTTTGGTTAGCTCTAGTTAGGTCTGTTTTGGTTAGATTAAGTTGATATGGATGTGACATTATATTAAATATTGTTACTTAAAATTACTGGAGTCAAACTGAAAATCCTATCACTTTTAAGATCACATGATCATTTTGTAGGAGTCTTGACAAGTTTTATGTGGTTAAGAAGGTATGCACTGAAGGAATGATTTCATTATTTTCTAGAAATATTCAAAATATTTCCCATTTTATATATATATATATATATATATATATATATATATATATATATATATATATATATATATATATATATATATATATATATATATATATATATATAATATAAAATAATATAATATTAAAAATTAGATATAATTTAAATTTGAATGTCTTTGAGATGAAAGATTTGAGAGTAATATGTAAATTGAGAAGCATTATAGGATTAGAAATGAAAGAATTAAGGGAGATGTGTAAACGGTAAGAGGTTGTAATGGATATGGTGATGTTGATTGCAAACACCTGCATTTTAGGGTTGGTCTGACATTCTCCAGAAATACATTTAGCCAGAGATCGGGAAGAGTGCAAAGTTAGACTCTGCTGACTAAATGATCTTCTTCAATTGTTCCATAGTCCAGTTTTTATGCATTTGACACCATTGTCTCCTTTTAGTATTGTTTTGGGTACTAATGAGTGAATCATAAATGGTGGCTCATCTATACAAACCTTGCTTGTGCAGTTTCCTTCATACTGTTTTGGTGCTAATTGGGTTTGTGAGCATATTATTCAGCTCAGCAATAATCTTTGGAGCAGTAGAGTTCTGATTTTTATCACAACCCTATGCAACATTTTTCTGTTTGTCATTCAACACACATTTTCATCAATACTATTGTTTATTGGATGTGGTTTTTCCAGTAAGACTATGTGCCATCAATATCTTTGATACTGTGCCTCATGATACCACAAACACTGCCACTAATTTGGTTATAGAGGCACCTAACATAGAGCCCTAACAATCTGACCACATTGGAATTCTGTCAGTTCTGACATGATTCACTCACAACTGCACAGAACTTTAACTAGAATATGACAGCACCACCTACAAACTTCACTATAGCATAACTGTTATTACCCTTATAAATTTTCTCAGGTGTTTCCATATTTTTGTCAAACCTGTATATATATATATATATATATATATATATATATATATATATATATATATATATATATATATATATATATATATATATATATATATATATATTTGAGATAGCTAATTTCCTAGTAACCTTAATCTAATGAGAAAGCTTAGAGCCAATACTAAAAGTTTCCACTTATTCATTTACTACACAGTGGTTTCAAACCTTATTTTGTGATGAAAACAGACTGTGATAAAGTTTGACACAAACTGTGTATTAAATGAGTATTGGAAAACTTTAGCATTGGCTTTAACCTTTCTAATTATATATTAAAGGTATATATATATATATATATATTAGAGGTGTACTGGAATTTGGAATTTTATTTTAGTTCTGGTCAGAATTTTGAAAAATTCTAGCTGGAACCTGAAATACAAATCTACTTTGAAAAATTTATATATATATATATATATATATATATATATATATATATATATATATATATATATATATATATATATATATATATATATATATATATATATATATATATATATATATATATATATATATAGCCTTTAATCTGACGAGAATCCCAATTTGCTCCTTACTCTGGTGAAAATTTGGTAAGCCTTTAGCATTTACCCACCAAAGATGAATATATATATATATATATATAAAGTTTAGGTATCACATAGTTTCTAACCCTAATTGATAGGATGGTAATTAAGTTATTACAGTTAACTGCATGCAGTTAATATGACTATATTCTAATTAAATGACTGGCAATATATAATTAGTAGTTGATATAGCTATAGGTTTGACATGTGTAGTTAAAGTATGTATTAGCTTTTACTTGCAACTTTAGTCAATATAATGTGTATTCTGGGTTGTATATTTTAAATATATATATTGGGGTATAAGTATATTTCTAAGTTGAACTGAGACAGTCTTGAAAGACCCTTGTGACTACATACTATCTCTATTTCCTTATATTCTTATTCAGTCTGATATTCAGTATATATATATATATATATATATATATATATATATATATATATATATATATATATATATATATATATATATATATATATATATATATATATATATATATATATAAACTTAATAACCCTATCTATATATAGTAAATCTTCTCCACATAATTAAAATTTAAATGTTTAGCAAATATAAAGTATAACATTAATTTTAAATGTCTTTAATATTAAATAATGGATCAAACATCGCTGAGAAAAGAAATACTATCAAAATAAAAGAATCCTGTTTTAGTCATTAAAAATTTAAATATGGTAATAAAATTAAATTTCTATTACTTTATTTATTTATTTTTTTTTAGGTTTCTATAGAGAATTGAAATAATTTAATTTTGTTACTTAAATCTGAAACATTATTTACCATTATGAAGAAAATTTTGCCTATAACTATTATTTTAAATAATTTACAAGCATTTGAATATCATGTAAAAATGCATTATTCATAAAAATAGGAACCAAGAAATCCAGACACACAAGCTCACTTTTGTCTCTCAAAGGTATTATGAGAAAGAAATAAAAGTTAATATAAGTAGAAGGAAATAAGTTACTAAAAATTTTAAAAGTACCTTTTCATTTCTAAATTTAAAGGCTTATAAAAATTTAACTGCTCAATAATTACTCATTTTTGCAGCTGTGCACAAAATTTGTTAATTTATTTTTTTCAAAAGTCAAAAAGGTAGAAAATTTTTTATATATAATCTTTAGTCATATTTTTTGTGAAAATTCTGAGGAACACTTAAAACAATATCATAATGTTTAAAATCTTAAAAGCAAATACTAACTTATTTCTAACCTAGCTACACTCTTTCGTATGCATTAAATATACTTGTTATTATATGGTATAGTTGACACACGGTGCTATTTACTATGGTTGACATCACCCTTCAAGACCTGAAGAATTAAAGTAGGCCTAGAAAAGAATTGGGGTTCCAAAAATAACATTAAAAACAATATACGTATATATATATATATATATTTATAAATATATATGTATTTTGATTCCCAATTAAAATAACATAAGTAAAATTGCCGTTTTCCTCGTTTATATTTGTAAAATTTATTAATACATAATACTCATTTTAGACAATTACAAAATGAGGATACTTCGCAAATTTTAAAGATGTTAGGAAACAGATGCTCTTGTTCACAGAACTTCAATTATCAAAATAATCGAATGCTGTCACGGTACTATGAATATGTTTACAGAATTATCTTAATATCGATATTTTTTTTTTTTTTTTTTTTTACATGATTTATCGATCTATCTAACGTGTTTTTTTTTCGATAGTTCAATAATATCAAAGTTTACCCTATAATAGGGTAAACTTTGATAATATCAACTTGATAATAAGATTTATATATATTTTATTTTATGACAATCTTTAATATTTAATCTAGGGAAGATCATATAAAAGTCCAACTACTGTTACATTTTTTTAATCTGATAACGACTATTCTCTGATCCAATTATCAAAGGTTATTGTGCAATACAAGAATTTTGGCAATGAGAGGAAAAGCAAGCAAAGAACCTGCCATTTTCTAACAAATGTGTCTTAGAAGTGAGAATTCGAGGCCTCAAAAACGAAGCGAAGGTGGCTTTTTCAGCACTCAGCCAACAAAAATGCTCTAAAAGATTCAACTAATGTTCTTATGTGAACATATAATTAATTTTAATGAACAGTAGTTTCAATGTCATAGAATTGTAAATCTTTATAATGTTTTTATTCTAAAATTTTATATATTATTTTTTCTTCTTCTCTGAATTAAATTCTACATCCATACTACTTTGATTCTCAAATGAGAAATGACGTCATATTGAAATTTTATATTTTTTTTTCCATGTTGGTATGTCTGCCAACTTGTCGGCTAAAGTTCTACAGAAATATTCGCCATCCTCCATTTTTATACAAAATTGTGAACCATGTTTGGGTTAGCAAGTCGAGCATGTTCTGCAGTTTTAAGATCGGCTAAACCAGCTTTAGTATCTAAAAGTCAAGGGAATGTCTTGAAAACGACGATACCCTCTCTGTATTCTATTCGTAAGTAATATAAAACGATATACTTTTAATCTTGAAATGTAAATTTTTAACTGCAAACTTGCCGGTAAGATTTTTGTTAGTTTGTTCAGATTCTTTTAATTACTAAGGAAAGGAAAGGGGAATATATCATTTATACATAGTCTAACGCTATTTTATAGTCTATTCCCTTTTTATATTTAAATAATCAAAGATAAGGTTTGTTTCATTTTAAATTTTTTTTTTTTTGCCTATTGTGTGGAACTAAAAGTTTACATGTCTTAAGAAATTATAGGAATAAGAGTACAATTGTATTTCAGCCTGGTTGTATCTTAGACTGGTAATTGTGTCGTTCACAGTAGTGGATTTTTAGACTGGTAATTGTGTCATTCACAGTAGTGGATTTTTTTATACAAGACCATGTTGCTAAAAGTAACAACTTATTTACGTGTTGAGTTTGACTGGAACTAGGTGTAGGGATCTGAAACTAACATATCCAACAAGTTTCTAGTACAACAAGGCTGTGGGTTCATTTGCACTACAAAAATTCTATAAACTTTTGTTGATCATTATGTATAGTTAACGAAGTGTTTTTTGGGTAGGTTAGATCTTTTTGCTGGCGTTTAGGTGTAGTTTTAACCTTTAAATCCAGGTTTAGGTTATCTAGTTTAACTTAGATCTAACAAACTAGTTCAACAACCTAACCTGGAATTAAAGGATAAAACTAATCCTTATGGTCAGTAAATAGACTTATCCAAAAACCACTTCATTAACTATGTTTAAGTCAACAAAAAGGCCTAATGAACCCCCCCCCCTCCTAAAAAAAAAAAAAAAAATTTCAATATATATATATATATATATATATATATATATATATATATATATATATATATATATATATATAATAAAGATTTAAGAAATTGTTTGACCTTCGAAATATTGAAATTGATGTCAATGAAAAATTTTTTTGAAATTTGTAATATTTT
>SEYY01020015.1:327500-332926 GCA_009176605.1 Armadillidium nasatum
ATGAACCTATTGCCTTATATATAGGATATTTATAGAAACGTAGACATCCATATCCGTAGATGTTGAACATTAAAAATCCACATTTGTGGATATTTAAAATTTGATATCCAATACATCATAATATATATTATATATAATATATATATATATATATATATATATATATATATATATATATATATATATATATAATATATTAAAATTCTTGTTCTGCAGTTTAAAAATGTTATCAGTATCAGTATTGGTTATTTTATAAAATTTACTAGTTTTAAAATAGTTCTAGTAGTAAATTGGATAATTTTCTTCAGAGAGAGAGTTTGCTGCAAAAGCAACTTCTGAAGGCCAGGTGGTTGCTGTAATTGGTGCTGTTGTTGATGTACAATTTGATGGAGAACTACCACCAATCCTCAATGCCCTTGAAGTTCAAGGCAGAACTTCCCGTTTGGTGCTTGAAGTTTCTCAGCATTTGGGTAAGCATATATATATATAAATTTTTTTTTTTTCAAAAACTTTGAAAGTTTGATTTTAAATTAATTTTTATTATTACTCAGAGCTTTTTATTTATTCAAGCATAAATATATATTTTATTTATTTTTTATTGTAAGAAACTTATATCAAGAATCTTATAAAAAGTTGTTAAAATTTTCCTAATATCTGATAAAGGGCTATTAATTACAGCACTGTGTTGTCCTTCGAATCCCTGGCATAGTACCTGTATTTAGTAACATAGTTGTTAATAAAAATATTTGGAAAATTGTCTATTAATAATTATAGTGTGAAATTCCAATTTGAGCTTGAATTTTTTAATATTCGAGTTTTAAATTTGGCAACATTGTTCACTTTTATGGCAAACAAAGTTTATATTTAACAACATGGTTTTGCGTCTTATTTTTATTTCAGAATATGTAGAAAAATTATTAATTTGTTCATTTGGAATGTGGTAATTTAAGAAAGAAAGGAAAAAAAAAATCCATTTTGGGATGACATTCATTTTACACAAGAAGAGAAAGTTACTTAGTTACTGCTTAATTGTAGCCTAAGCCATTATTATTATTATTAGTCGTAGTAGTAATACTGCCATTTTAGTTCATACTTCCATTATAAGAACTAGAAATTAGCAATTAAAAAGCTGTTATTATTATTTTTTAAATATTTCTACTATCAATTGTGGGATTTAATTAATACAGATATGTGCCAGGTGCTCAAAGGATGCAGTGCTGTGTTACATTCACAGGTTCTATTCCGGTATTAAGGAAATTTAATCTACCCCTAATTATTTCAGTCTTGTGAAAGTGTTATAACAAAATGTTTATATATAAATTTGAACCATGAGTAATAATAGTAATAATTTAAAAAATAATTATATATATATATATATATATAATATATATATATATATATATATATATATATATATATATATATATATATATATATTATATATATATATATATATATATATATATAATATATAATGGATAATACTAGTAGGTATCGTGAAGTATCGGTATCGGCATATTTTCCCATACGGTATCGGTATCGACCTTTTCAGTATCGGTATCGGCAAAATTTTGGATAAGAGTAAAGTATCGGTATCGAGTAGTATCGGCATATTTTCCGATACCGATACCGGTATCGGTATATTATAAGGTTAATTTTTAGGTATCGGTATCGGTAAAAAATATTGGTATCGCTCCATCCCTAATATATATATATATATATATATATATATATATATATATATATATATATATATATATATATTATATATATAATATATATATAAATATATATATATATATATATATATATATATATATATATATATATATATATATATATATATATATATAATATATTATATAATACATATATATATATACACATACATACTTTATTTCCTTTTACAGGGGAGAATACTGTCAGAACTATTGCCATGGATGGTACTGAAGGTTTAGTTAGAGGTCAAAAGGTTCTTGACTCTGGAAACCCTATCTCAATTCCAGTTGGACCAGCTACATTGGGAAGAATTATAAATGTCATTGGTAATATATATATATATATATATATATATATATATATATATATATATATATATATATATATTATATATATATATATATATATATATATATATATATACTCATTGCTGTTTCTAAAGTTCCATAATTGTAAAATATTTTCAATTGTAATAATCAGTTTAAAACTTGAAACTGTAGGTGAACCTATTGATGAACGTGGGCCTGTCAAAACTCAACATTTTGCTGCTATCCATGCTGAGGCACCAGATTTTATTGAAATGTCTGTTGAACAAGAAATTTTGGTAACTGGAATTAAAGTGGTTGATCTCCTAGCTCCATACTCAAAGGGTGGAAAAATTGGCAAGTGAATGAGTATTTAGTAAATTGACTAATAGAAAAAATTTCAACTTCGTACCATATCACACTTTTGCCTTGTATTGATTTGAAGATAATGCTTTCCACTTTTTTTCTTTGCAGGATTGTTTGGTGGGGCTGGTGTAGGTAAGACTGTATTGATCATGGAATTGATTAATAATGTAGCAAAGGCTCATGGTGGTTACTCTGTGTTTGCTGGCGTAGGGGAACGAACTCGAGAAGGAAATGATTTGTACCACGAAATGATAGAATCTGGTGTAATTTCATTGAAAGATGAATCATCCAAAGTATCGTTGGTGTATGGGCAGATGAATGAACCACCAGGTGCTCGTGCTCGTGTTGCGTTGACTGGACTGACTGTTGCTGAATATTTCAGAGATCAAGAAGGACAGGATGTGTTGCTCTTTATTGACAATATTTTCAGATTTACTCAAGCAGGTTCGGAGGTATCAGCCTTATTGGGTCGTATTCCATCTGCTGTAGGTTACCAGCCTACACTGGCTACCGATATGGGTACTATGCAGGAAAGAATTACAACAACAAAGAAAGGTTCTATTACTTCCGTACAGGCAATTTATGTGCCTGCTGATGACTTGACTGACCCTGCCCCAGCCACAACATTCGCTCACTTGGATGCAACTACTGTATTGTCTCGTGGTATTGCTGAATTAGGTATTTATCCAGCTGTCGATCCCTTGGATTCAACATCCCGTATTATGGATCCCAACATTATCGGAAATGAACATTATGGTATTGCTCGAGGAGTTCAGAAGATATTACAGGTGTGAAGTAAAGATTTTACTACTATGTAATATTAATACATACTAATGGTGTTAAAGGAAATTCTAATGCTTCACTTCTATTTTTAGGATGCTAAATCACTTCAAGATATTATTGCCATTTTGGGTATGGATGAATTGTCTGAAGAAGATAAACTTATTGTAGCTCGGGCAAGAAAGATTCAAAGATTTTTGTCACAACCTTTCCAAGTGGCAGAAGTTTTCACAGGGCATGCTGGAAAGTTTGTTTCCCTACCGGAAACCATTAAGGTAATATAATATATATATATATATATATATATATATATATATATATATATATATATATATATATAATATATATATATATATATATATATATATATATATATATATATATATATTTATTATAATTTACGTGATAAAAGGAAAGGTAGCTTCTATTTACTATGTTTTATATATTTGAAAAATTTAAAAAAAAAAAAAAAAAACTTAATCAGGAGTTAACATGGTGTGGGCTAAGGTGACCATATTTTTTTGACCAAAAATCGGGAACGCTTCTGAACATTCCCCCCCCCCTCCCTGAAATACCCTGCTCGTAAGGGTTTTTAAGGGATGTATAAAGAAGCGAAATTTTTAATATAAAGAAATATGATTTTGTTTTCAAAAACAAGTCATATGGTTTATTAGATAAGGAAAAAAAAAAAAATACATTTGCTATCTAATTTAAACAAAAGTTGGATAAAATACTATTATTCATCCCTATTTACCCTCTTAAAAAAAATTGGGACGGATGGTCACCTTAGTGTGGGCTTGTAAAATTAATTTTCAAAATTTAATTTTTCTTGACTTCACTTTTCTGTCTAAAGTATCCTAGTCATTCCAAAAGTTAATATAATTAGGTAGGGTATTTTTTCCTCCTGATTGGTTACTAGTTGTTTTTGGTGATTGCTGGACCAAATAAAATATTTGTTTGAACAGTTAATAGTTTATTTCAATGATTGCTAGACCATAATATTTGGAACTTAAACGGTTTTCCAATGTGTCAGTGTTAAATACGTATCATTACTGATTACCAATTTATTTTTAAACTAAATGTAAAGCCATATAAAGGTTGGTATTAGTTGTTGTTGAATTGAAATGTTTATTTTCAAACCTGTATAAATTTTGTGAATCATTTTCGAAATGCGTCATATATCTACTATTTGAAGTTTTAATATAAGGGCTTTTTTTATTTTATGAAATAAGAAATGGCAAATTCTCTAATTGTCGGAATGGGAAATGGTATTTCATTTTTTGCAATGTTTTAATAAAAAAAATTCTGTGATGTGTAATTCCTCAAATCTTAAGGACAAGATGCTAAAATGGCATATTTCTTCTAGGGTTTCAAAGCTATCTTAGCTGGAGAATATGACCACCTCCCTGAAGCCGCTTTCTACATGGTGGGACCTATTGAAGAAGTTGTAGTCAAAGCCGAGCAATTAGCTGCCCAAGCTAGTTAAGTTGAGGGTTAATAGTTTAAATGTATATTTATTTTTCTTTATTTTTTATTTAAAATCAAATGGCAAAACTGTTAATGGCTTTATGCCATGTGGTTTAATTAAAGTTTATTAATGTACAGAATTCCATATATGTAAAGTAAATTTATTAATTAATAAATTCTTTTTAAAATTTTTTCAATTCTCACCTTTGTCATTTTTAAATATAAGCAGAAATAATTAAATAACATATTAATCTACGGATATCTTCTTCAACAGTATCTCTTCTGATTTAAAAGATTAAATATTAAGCAAGAAATATGCAGGGGAAAAATGCAAGGTTAAAAGTACAAAATACAGGTCACTTCCGATTGATCTTTTTGTACTTACAGAATTCAGAATTGCTTATTTGAATGTGGATTGTGATTTTTAAATCTGAAATTTTGTTCAATTTGGTTTTGTAAATATAAAAGAAGTTATATTTCACAGTTTAACTACGGCTTAGTTTTAATTAAGGTAAGTACTTCTGAGAGTTGCATACGCGTTTTTGACAAGATCTTATATATATATATATATATATATATATATTATATATATATATATATATATATATATATATATATATATATATATATATATATATATATATATATATATATATATATATATATATATATATATATATATATATATATATATATATATATATATGATACCATTGAAAAATTTCTGAAAAGATTCAACTCTGCACGAGTAAAAACCCAAGTACCTATAGAGAGATTTGAACTAATGGG
>SEYY01020017.1:2500-32500 GCA_009176605.1 Armadillidium nasatum
TAGATTGACTACTATTTCTTATCTTACGTTTGTGTATACGCTATTTCGTATTTCGAGCCTACTGGTGGGGAAAACTTCAATGTGGAAATAGAAGAATCGTTTTTAAAAAACGGGAAAAATAGCTTGTGCCGAAGAAGGAGACCCCTCTCAACCCTCCAACTACCGTCCTATTTCTTTGACCACCGTTCTTTCTAAAGTTTTCGAATCTATCCTTAACAGGAAAATTTGAAAACATCTCAATTCTCCTAATCTTATCTCAGATCGCCAGTATGGCTTTCGTAAGAAACGCTTTACTGGTAATCTTCTTTCACTTGTCTCTGACTCTTGGTCCTCCGCTCTTCGACATTTCGGTGAATCTTTTGTTGTCGCACTGGACATATCGAAAGCCTTCGATATGGTCTGGAACGAAGCTTTGATTTCTAAACTTCCCTCTTTCAGTAATCTATCCTTCTCTCTGTGATCTTCTCACTAATTTCCTTTCCGGTCATTCGATAACAGCTGTTGTAGACGGCCACCATTCTTCCTTTAAATCTATTAATAGTGGTGATCCTCGGTGTTCTGTCATACCCAGAACTTTTTCTGCTTTTCATTAATGACCTTCTCTCTATTACATCATCTCCAATCCACTCCTAGGCTGATGATTCCACCCTTCATTACTCCTTCCAGTTTGAAAAACACCCCACCCAACAGCAGTTGATAGAGTCGAGAAGGGTAGAACTTGGAGCGACTAACCTCTGATCTTTCACGTATTTCAAATTGGTGCAGAGAAAACATGGTTGTTTTTAATGCGTCAAAAACTCGGCTTCCTCCATCTCTCCACTCGACACAATCTTCCAAACAACTATGATATTTTCTTCGAAAGCACACAACTCAAACGTTTAATTTAATTCTTAGCGTATCCTTTTCTCGTGATCTTTCTTGGAAAGATCACATTACTTCTCTTTCTAAACATGCTTCTAAAAGATTGGGTGTACTGAGATGCCTTCAGAATTACTTCACGCCACCCCAGTTGCTTGCTCTGTATAGGGATGTTGTTCTCCCTTGTATGGAGTATGCGTCGCATATATGGGGTCGTTCAACTCATACAGCTATCTTTGAGAAGGTGGAGTCTAGGGCTTTTCGTTTCATCAACTCTCCTGCTCTTACTAACTCTCTTCAATCTCTTTCTGCCATTCGAATTGTTGCGTCACTCTCTCTTTACTATCACTATTACAACGGACACTGCTCTTCTGAATTCCCTCGTCGCAAACATCTTCCATTGAGAAGAGCTTGTGCGACACACCTTCCTACACCGCCTCATCCTTTCTCTGTCCAACTCTTCTACCCCAGACTTAACCTCTATGCTCAATCTTAAATATACTCTACTGGTAAAGTCTGGAACACACTTTCTTTATTTGTTTTCCCAACTTCCTTTGACTTGCATACTTTCAAACGCCGTGTATCTGGACATGTTGGCTTCCTTCGATCAGGATAAGATTTTTCCAACTCCGTTGGAATTTGGTAGGCTTCTGGTCTTTGCCCACCGGAGGAGATATATAATATATATATATATATATATATATATATATATATATATATATATATATATATATATATATATATATATATATATATATATATATATATATATGTATATATATGTGTGTGTGTGTGTGTGTGTGTGTGTGTGTGTGTGTGTGTGTGTCCAGGGGAAGTGGTGTACTTTAAATACATATATAGTGGTGTTCTTTAATCGAATACATATGTAGTGGTTGTATTTTAAAATTTGAAGGACACATAATTTACAATTTCCACAGTTTATTCAGAAGAAAGTAAATTTACAAGTTTACAATATTATAGTAGGTCCTAAACTACTAAGTACAGTAATAATAATAATAATAATAATAATAATAATAATAATAATAATAATAATAATAATAATAATAATAATAATAATAATAATAATAATAATAATAATGTGACAATGTCCAGTTCTCTGAAAAGGGGCTGCTAGGGGAAAACACTGCCGTTTCCTTTGAGCCCCAATGTTTAATACATATAAATTTAATAATTACAAGTTAGGATAGGTTACTTCTAGAGTAACGAAGTTCTAGATTATTGATCATGCAAGCAACAATAACAAAGTCGTTAATTATGAAGTTTGCTACAATAATTCTAGTAGTAATAATAATAACAATGATGATATTTATTTCAAGTATTGAAACAATAATAATAATAATAATAATAATAATAATAATAATAATAATAATAATAATAATAATAATAATAATAATAATAATAATAATAATAATAATAATAATAATAATAATAATAATGGTAACTATATTGATAACAATTTCTGTTATACAACAGTGATAAAAATAGTGATAATAATAGTTATGATAATAGTAGTAGTAATAAAATAAGTTGTAATATAATATTTTCAATAAAGTTTTCAAAAATAATAGTAAGTTGTAATATAATATTTTCAATAAAATTTTCAATAATAATAATAAGGACAATAAGAATAATAAAACAATTGCAGCACCGATTTTATCTAGTAATAATAATAATGATCGTATTGATGATTTCAGCAATGGAATTAATATTCTTGAATGCTATAGATTATCTGATTTAATAATATTAAGAATAGAGATGATAATCTTATTAATGAAAATATCAATGGTTAAAATGATAACAGGTAATGAAATAATGCTAATAATAATAATAATAATAATAATAATAATAATAATAATAATAATAATAATAATAATAATAATAATAATAATAATAATAATAATAATAATGATAATAATAATAATAATAATAATAATAATAATAATAATAATAATAAATAATAATAATAATAATAATAATAATAATAATAATAATAATAATAATAATAATAATAATAATAATAATAATAATAATAATAATAATAATAATAATAATAATAATAATAATAATAATAGTAATAATAATAGTAATAATAATAATAAGAAGAACAATTTTAATAATACTAAGATAATAATAATAATGATAAAAATAATAATAATAATAATAATAATAATAATAATAATAATAATAATAATAATAATAATAATAATAATAATAGTAATAATGATAATAACAATAATTATAATGGATCAATACGAATTTAAGTACCTTTTTTTAATTTTGCGCGCATATGATTTTATTGATCTTTCATTTTTTATGTCGTCTGGGAGATTGTTAAACAGAATGGTGGAGGTATAGCTTACTGCTTGTCGTGCTTTAGTGAGCCTGTACAAAGGCGTTTTTTGGTTATTGTTGTTTCTTAAGATTATTCCTCTTTCAATTTGATTGTTTTGGTGGTTTGTTTTTAGGAATTCGCATGTGTTATTATTTATTACTTTGTGGATTTCCTTTAGGAGGGAGAGGTTTAGAAGATGATCAAATTGCAATATGTTAAGTTTTTTTGAATAAAGGTGGTGTATGACTATAAAAGTCTCTACTGCCGCTGAGAAGTCTTATGATTCGTTTTTGCATTGTTATGATTTGTTGTGTGTTTGATTTGGGTGTTGTTCCATATACAGAGAGACATTAAAGTATGTGGGGGTGAATGTGTGCAATATACATTTTGCGTAGAACATACAGTGGAATGGATTTTGCTAATTTAACAAGGATGTACATATATTTTGCAAGTTTATTTACTAATGTGTTTATGTGTTCTTTAAATGTTAATTTTTCATCTATAATGACTCTCAGGATTTTCGCGGTATTTGTTCTGGTTAGTTCAAAATCTTTTAGTTTTTTTTTTAAATTATCTCCTACATTTTTGTTGCTTATTTTAATGTATGAGGTTTTTTGAATGTTTAATGATAGTTTATTTGAGTCGACCCATCTCGTGATGTTTGTTAAAGAGCTTTCAACTTTTTTGGAGAGTGTTTCGGGGTTCTTGTCATTGATCAGTATGTATTATTTAATAATAATAATAATAATAATAATAATAATAATAATAATAATAATAATAATAATAATAATAATAATAATAATAATATACATGTTTTTGTTATGATAATAATAATAAAAATAGTAATAATAATAATAGTTGTTTTTTTCAACCATGTATGCATAATAAAATATATTTAAGGTCTACTTGAATGCATATAATTTATGTACAGAAAAAAATGGTACTGAAATATTACCTGGGGGAATGTACAGTCGACTTGAATGGCTCAGTTATCATGTGAACAGCTGTAACTGGTAAGGGCTATGCAATGAGTGCCTAACATGGAAAAAGAGAATATACTATAAAGGAAAAAAAAAAAATAGGAACACTAATATAAGCATAAGCGGATTTTGGAGTGGGCTTTAAAGGCATAACCCCCCACAGGGTGGCGTCCATAAACGAATTAACGATTTACATCCGTACTCCGTGTATGTTCACTGCATGGCACATAAAGTAAGCCTAGCAATAGTTGATGCTTGTGAAGATGCAGAAAAGACCAAATATTTCTTTAATGTTTAGAAGCTCTCTTCAAGCACTTCTCTACTCCGTCTTCTCACCAGTGACTTCAAGATTTGCAAAAGAAATTGCAGATAAAGCCTCAAGAACTAGTAGTACTGTTCCCAGACCAGATGGGCTTGCAAATATATTTCATATGCAGCTGTAAAAGGCTGTTTTAAGGTAATCTTGAAGGTTCTTGCCAAAGAGCTACAGAATAACAACGACAAAGAGCCATTCGAGCCAAAGGACAATATTCTAGCTTTTTCAAATTCGAATTTGTCGTAAATTTGTTCATTTTAGAGGACATGCTAAGTGTCCTTAACTTGCTAAATCAGGGTCTACAAGCAAAAGAGTTAACTCTTGGGGGAGCGGGGAACTCGTTGTTGGAGTTATCAACACTTTAGAAAGTAAACGAGCTGAAGCTCAGTTTTCTGTCGTTTGGGACTCTGTTGCAGAAGATCATGAAATTGAAACTGAGGCTTCTCAAACATCTTCCAACAGAAAAAGCCAATATATTTTCGGGGTTCTTAACAACAAATCAGCATTTCCCAGAAACATCAGTCACGTCATCGGAAATGGATGGAGAACTCTCTGCCCCAGTTCGAGTAAAAGAGTATTGGCGGGTGGTCTCATATTCTGGATGCCGTCATTGGTCATCTTAAAGAAAGATTCAGTACAGAGTTTAAAAATGACCCTTGAAGCTTCGAAGAAAATAAGGTATTCGTTCAACACTATGGCCCTTTCTTTTTTATCGATGAAAACGTTTTAAAAGTAGAAATGACAATAGCTTCGAATTGCTTAAAAGCTCACCTTTAAGAAAAGAAGAGCATAAACCGCATAAAAAAATCAGCTGTTTGCTAGACTCTGCATGACCCTCCCGGTGACCTCCTGCTCCGCTGAGAGATCATTCTCGGCAATGAGGCGAATAAAAAAATGGCTCCGAACAAGAATGACTCAGGAACAGTTTAGCAACATGTCAGTGGTTCATATCGAAAACGCTCTGGTAAAAACATAGACTTTAACTACTATGGGTGAAAACGATTCAATTAGATGTCGTGTTGAAGGTATATCGCAAGAAGCAGCAACAACTTCGTCTATGAAATAGCAGGCCGATACGTGATAGAAATTTTCAATTTTTATTGATTTATGTTATTTAATTCTTACACTCACACACACATGCACACATACACACACACACACACACACACATATATATATATATATATATATATATATATATATATATATATATATATATATATATATATATATATATATATATATATATATATATATATATATATATATATATATACTTACTTACTTTTTTGCCCCTTGGACCTTCCTCACTGGAAGGGCCACACTGCCTTTAGAAAATCCGCACGGCCGCCGGCCTTACCCAAAGGTCTCTCAGAGAGGAGATGTGATAGAAGGTTCTGTGTTGTGTAAGGGAGGGGCATCTCAGAAGGAGGTGTCCCGTTGTGTCTGGTTCTTGCATACATCTTTGACATATTGGGGATAGTGTGTTTTGTATATTGAATCTATGTTTGTATGCTTGTAGGTTAGGGTGGTGGCCTGACCTTAATCTGGATAGGATAATTTGGGTTTTGCGTGGTAATGTGTTTTGTGTATTTGCTATGTCGGGGGGTTGTTCGTTGAGAAGATGATTTGGTTGGCGAGTGTAGAGATAATTTAGTGTTATGATGGTGTGTATGTGTTTGATTAGTGGTGTGCTGTTTGCAGTAGGTGGAATGGTTCTGAATATGTTACTGTAGTATAGGGCAGGGGATGATGGAGGTAATTTTAGACGGTATCTTGTGTGGTCCTGTAGGGCAGCGGTTCCCAACCTTTTTTTCCTTCAGTACCCCTTCATAATGTTTTTTATTTACGATAAATTAATATATTAATTTATATTATATATATATATATATATATATATATATATATATATATATATATATATATATATATATATATATATATATATATATATATATATATATATATAATCAATATAATTTGATATTCTATAATCTATATTCTATTAATTTTTTTCTTTTACATTCTTTTTTAATTAAGCCATATATTTTTTGTGTACCCCCAATTGATATCAGGCGTACCCCAGGTTGGGAACCGCTGCTGTAGGGTATAGTGACAAGGGTGTGATATATATATATATATATATATATATATATATATATATATATATATATATATATATATATATATATATATATATATATATATATATCATATCTGGGGTCTAAACCCCCTCCCCCGAAAATTTTTCCAGAAATTTGCCTATGGATATAAGTATAAAAAGTATTAACAATATAAGATGGAGTACTAGGTTAATTAGTTGTCGTCACTAGATTGAAGTACAGATACTCACTAAAACAAAATTAATTGATCAACTGAATATGGTACTATAAAAACTGTTTATATGATTTCACTATTTCATCTAGTGTATATACTTTATTTATTTTAAGTTTTCCTTTCAATGGAGAAGTTATCCTTCATAGGGGTTTGTAAAGTTGGTTTTTTTTTTTTGTATTGATATGTCACTCTGTTTGGCACCTAAACAAGCAGCCGGTTAAAGAATAATAACTTTTTCAAATCATTTGTTGCGTTTAGATGTTTTACAAAATGTTAGTGTTTTTTTCTTGTTCATTACATGTCTTCAAAGTTCAGAATTAAATGGTATGAGATTATATATTTTTTCCTTATTCAAATCTTTCATACTATCCTTTCGATGGACTTCTACTTAAATATATACCTCTATAGCGTTGTAAAATATATTAAAGTTATATATTAAGAAACTTCAAGAGCAACATTTCTTTCGAAAAATTCATAGTAAGTCTCCTCTTATTTTTTAATTATAACATTAATTGCGACTCTGCTCTTTCAGGTCTTTAAATAAAAACTAAGCATAAATCAGCTACCTCACAGTTTTTATAATACAAATGCTGAGAGCACTTTCACAAGTAATAAAGAGAAGTTGTAGGTGCCACAAAAATAAGATTAAACTGATGTCATCGGATAAATAAAAGAATCAACTCACGCTGATGTAGGTCATGTAAAATCTAACCCGCATATAACTTTATAATCGTTCATGGTCTTTTGCTCCACCGCAAAAAAAATGACTTCGTCTATAAAATAATAATTTGTTAATAATTACTTTAAGTTAAGCGTATTCTGACGTGATAGCTACAGTGTAAAGTTTGGTAACGTTTTACAGCCATTTTATTACTGCATTTCATTACTTGATATATGATACTTTACTACTACTACTACTACTATTCTCGCTAGTTTCATAAAAAATTACTGGCTACCGTGAACTACGACATTATCACTAGGATCATAGTCAAACCATGCTTTTCTTTAGTTCAGTCTAGGGATGGATGATCGATAATAAAAAAAATATCGATTATTGATAATCGATAATTTGGAAAATATAAAAACGCACAGATAATCGTGAGTACAATATATCAATAATCGGAATATTATATATAATATATATATATATATATATATATATATAATATATATATATATATATATATATATATATATATATATATATATTATATATATTATATATTATATATATATATATATATATATATATATATAATAAAGTTAATATAAAACAAACTTGGAAGTAGGGCAAGAAAATGCAGCTCATTGATCTAATTCCAAACTATATAAAATTTTATATTGTTAAATAATATAAAATAAAAATCTTATTAAAAAAGTTTTTATATATTTGCATACATATAAATATATATCACTGATTCCCACTTGATCCAACCTGCAGTAAGCACTCCGCAGATGTACTTATTACCTTGGTTCATCCAAACTTTGGTTCATCCTTGAATGAACCTACTGATAGGGCTAATAACCCTTCCTGGGGCGGATTTTGATTATATTTATTATATATTATATATATATATATATATATATTATATATATATATATATATAATATATATATAATATATATATATATATATATATATATATATAATATATAATGGCTTAGGTGTAGATTGTTTCTGAGTTTCGATATTTTTATATCGATATTTTTTTATCGACATTTTATTTTAATCGATATCCTTACATTAAGGTAGCTGTATGTCGCGGCAACGTTCTTGTATAATATTAGGCCTCTTTTACGGCAACTTCGGTAGTTCAGGTTATGATAAGTCGAACTAAGTACACTAGAAAAGTAAGTAATAATAATATGTGTGGTTTAATAGGGCCGTAGGCCTGTATCTCGCGGCAACGTTCTTGTATAGGTTAGGCCTCTTTTACGGCAGCTTCGATATTTTCGAATATCGATATTTTCTAAAAATCGAAACTCAGAACAATCTACACCTTTACCTATATATATATATAATATATATATATATATATATATATATATATATATATATATATATATATATATATATATATATATATATATATATATATAATATATATATATATATATATATATATATATATATATATATATATATATATATATATATATATATATATATATATATATATATATATATATATATATATATATATATATATATATATATATATATATATATATATATATATATAGTTATGTTTTGTAAAAGTACAAAAGGTTATAATGTTTAGTTATCAACTTTGCAATTAACTAAATAATGTGAAAAAAATATTGAAAAATCGATTATCGTTTTTATAAAAAAATTATCGATATATCGACAATCGTGAAATATCTCGTCGCAATTATTTTAGTCATCCTTAAATCTGCTAAGCTAGTTTAGCCTAGTTATACTATTAATTATTTTGTAATTTTGTGTATTATGTTGGATATAAGGTATGTTAAAAGTAAAACATAACTTTGTTTAACAAAAGAAATACAATTTGAAATAAATTTACACATTTTCCTGTATTTTTTCCCCTTTATTTTGATTCGGTGTTTGAAAAAATCGGTTGGCAAGCTAGACTACTATTTGGCAGTGGAGGAAGTGAAAACCACGTGGGTTTGCTTTTGTACGAATTTGTTTGTGAGAAAATTATATTAAATGAGGTAAATGTAGAAGAATAAAGACAATGTAATTTGCTTACCCAAATGCACATTCAATGCAAAATACTTATACCAACGTTTATCATTCCTAGCATTCTGTTAGCTCTATTCCTAGCTTCTAAACACTTCTGATCCTGAAATTACTGCCGATAATTACCTCCAATTTTTTTTTCTTTATCCACAAACTAAAGCCACTCCCCACATATTTTGTATTTGAGAGTTTGGTAGTAATTTATAGGGGAACTATAAATTTTTTTCTACTCAGCCTACCTTGTACAGGAAATAATTTTTGTGATATTTTTTTAAGTTAATCATAAAAACATAAGAAAAATAGAGAGTTAGAAGCCACACAGGCCTATTGAGACTACCCCAGTCAAAACAAATAATGGTAATTGTAGCATTCATGGTAGTGGATTTTTTTGTATGAGACCAGGTTGCTGAAACTAGCAATATACCTATGCATTGCGAGTTCGACTGGAGGTATGTGTAGAGATTAGAAAATAACAAAGCCTATGAGCACCGTGCTTTAAGTTTCTAGTAAAACAAAGTTGCTAGATCAATGATATTACAAAAAATGTTAACAAAAATTTTATGTTATGTATCTATATAATATTATATAATATAAATATATATAAATATATATAGAGAGGTAAAGTGTAGATTGTTTGACTTTCGATTGTCAGAAAATATCGATGATCGAAATATCAAGAACCTTGGAGAGAGTTAGAGGCTTTACAGACATACACACAATTATTATAACTTATTTTTGTAGCAGAACCTAATCACTTATCAAACCTGAACTACGAAGTTGCCATAAAATACAAGCCTAACCTATACAAAGACTGCTCGACATAGTAGCCTAGGACTAATTATAGTAAAAAGTATCGATTAAAAAAAATATCGATATAAAAAATATTGAAGTCAGAAACAATTACACCTAAGCCATTATATATATATATACATTATATAATATAGATAATAATATATATAAAATATATTATATATATAATATTAGAGACGGAGTGATACAAAATACCAACGATACCTAAAAATTTACCGGTACCGATACCAATACTGATGCAAAAGATACCGATACTTTATCATCATATACTGAAATTTTACATACCATATCTAAAAATTCACGGTACGATACCTGAACATATCCGATACCAATACTTCACTCTATCCCCTAATATATATAATATATATATATATATATATTATATATAATATATAATATATATATATATATATATATATATATGGTAAAGGTTAAGATTTCTGATTTCGATATTTGGAAAATGAATATGGAAACCGATATATCAATTCAAATTTTTTTATATATCAAAACTGATATATTAATTCAAATTTTTTGATATTTGTGTTATTATTTAGTTTCATTCCATGTATGCCTATTCTAATTATTTTTATAATTATTATTATTTAGTTTTCCGACTTATCATAACCTGAACTACCGAAGTTGCCTAAGATACAGGCCGGACCTATACAAGAACGTTGCTGTGAGATACAGGCCTACTACACATATTATATATATATAAATATATATAGCTTACATGTTACAGAAATAAGATAAATGAATATTCGAAAACCAATAGTTTTTGGGAAAAACAGTACTTTTAAAAACACAATATTTTTTGCTGCAGTAAAAAAAATTTACCTTTTATTTTTGATATTTGACATTTTACTTTACACTTATCATATTGTTTTTCACTAAGAACTAATTTGAAATGTTGCAAAAACGCAAGAAGACACCAATCTCTAGAACAAATTAAACATGTCTTGAATGTGCATCTTAAAATAAATGACCTATCTCAATGTTAGGGAAAGTTCAACTAGTTTTTCTCTTTAAGTCCAGGTTAGGTTGTTGAAATAATATTAGATCTAATAAACTAGTTTGACATAATCTAGACTTAAAAGGGTATAACTAATTCTGATGGCCAGCAATTAGACCTAACCTATTTAAAAATTCCTATTTTTTAATTATGCATAATAGCTAATAAAAAGGGCTAACTTTCAAAAAAAAATAATATTCATTAATTAATTATATATATATATATATATATATATATATGGTAAAGGTGGAGATTGTTTCTGAGTTTCGATTGTTAAAAAATATCGAAAATTGAAAATATCGGAGAAGCCTATCGTAAACAAGAGAGTTGCCAGAGGTACTATTACAGACACATATATTATTATTACTTTTCTAGCAGAACCTAATTCGACTTATCATAACCTGAACTACCGAAATTGCCGTAAAAAGAGGCCTAACCTACACAAGAATTTGCCGTAAAAGGACCTAACGTACACAAGAACGTTTGCAAATAGTAGCCTAGGGCTAATTATAGGCATAAAATATCGATTTATAAAAAATATCGACATAAAAAAATATCGAAACTCAAAAATAATATATTATATATATATATATATATTATATATATATATATATATATATATATATATATATATATATATATATATAATATATATTTTTTCCCTCCAAATACTATAAAATTTATTAGCAATTTTCCATTCCTATGATTGTTGCATACTTGTCACATAAGCTGATCTAAATGAATCCATTCTTCTTTTTGCATTGAGACACATTACTTGCTTTTACTAATTTCAATCTGCCCGCTCAACTGACATGATTTCATAGTACGATAAAATGTATAACATGTTATACCTTAAATTTGATATTAATATTTTGAAAAGTTTTTAGGAAAATAAATTTAATGAATATTAAATTAAACCATTAATAATAATATAGTTTCAAATCTCTATGCATAGTTTCAGTTAAACTCAGAATGCGTAGGTACGTTTTTAGTTTCAGCAACCTGGTCTCAAATGAAAAAATCGACTTGTGAATGCTATAATTACCCAAATATTAATACTAATGCATGCAATAAAGACTACGTCTTTTATATCCCTAGTTATCAATTCCTTCATGCAAAGTAAGATGAAAATAAAATTAAGCCCTTACATGTATTTAATAAACCGAACTTAATACACATGAAATGAACCGAACACCTACTACAAAACTACCGGTTAAGCTTAGTCATAAGCTGATCTAAAATTTATAGTCTTAGTCACAAGCTGGTTTAAAAATTCATATATACCTGCCAATTTGACTTAGTCAGATTATACTATATGATACCTAAACCATCTGTATATCTATCTATCTCCATCTTCAATGCTGTAAGAGAGTCAGTCAATAACCTGTGGCAAGCCATTCCAAAAATTATCAATCCTATTACTGAAAGAGTATTTTTCTTAGATTGAGATAAGATTGAATAAATATTAAAAAATTGAAATTATATATATATATATATATATATATATATATATATATATATATATATATATATATATATATATATATATATATATATATATATATATATATATATATATATATATATATATATATAATATATATATATATATATTATATATATATATATATATATAGGCCAGACTTTACATTAGCGGCCATGCATAACTCAAAAAGTATTAATCTTACATTAAAAATGATTATATTTTTGAAATCCTTATGAAATTTTAGGTAAGAAAAATTGGGAAATAAAAAATAAATTATTATAATAAACTTTATTACATAAATAAATTTTACCTCTTTCTAAGCCTCACAAGAATCGTGTGCCTGGCAATGTCATTTTTTTAAAATTTTTTAGAAATTGGAAAACATGGGAAATACCCCAAATCGTCTTCAGGAAAAGTAGTCTACAGTATCATAATCACTCACGGGTCGGGGGTACGGGGGGCAGAATTTTGTAAAAAAATCAAAATTTTTTTTTTTTTTTTTTTTTTTTTACTTTTTTTTAAATTTTTTTTTTATACTTTTCTTACTGCAAATTACCCAAGGAATTAAAAATATAACCTTTTTAATGTACGGTTAGTAGTTTTGAGTTATGCATGGCCGCTAATGTAAAGTCTGACCATATATATATATATATATATATATATATATATATATATATATATATATATATATATATATATATATATATATATATATATATATATATATATATATATATATATATATATATATAACTTTTTATTAGTATGCTAATTCAATGAGAAGGTTGAAGTTGTTTCTTTTTGGGAAGTTCTCCTATATTTGGTAGAATTGAAGTAATAGCAACTCAGTTGATTTGATAACTTGTTTTCTATCAATCTTGGTTGCAAATAATTCTTTAAGCTTAATTTTGAAAAAAAAAAATAGCTCACATTGAAATGTTGTTCTAAACATATATGCTATTTTTAATGCATACTCTTGTAGCTTTTGGAAAATGTTCCTCCGACAAAATTTGTAAAACTCGAGTGGTGGTACACTGTTAAATTTTGTTTTTGATACATTATCAGACTGGATTTCTATCAGTTCCAATTGGAATAAACTTTAAAGTTGGTGTATTCTCTGAAGAAACATTGAATGGGACTTTAATATATATAGAAAACAAATTCTCTTTTTTTTTCTTTTTTAAGTCTTGAAGATTACATTTATATGTTTCCTTTTTTTCAAAATAGAGAATATTTTTTTTAGATTTAAAGAAATTTAAAAAAAATCCAATAATATTCAAAACTGTTCATGGACAAAAAATATTAATTGCAGGTTTAAATTTTGCCAGGGTCTCCCAAATTTGGCTGGGGTTGCCTAAAATTTGTATAGAGACCAAAAGTAATGAAATTTTAGGTTAAGAAAGTTAGATGTAATTAGTTGATTAATTTAATCATAAGGAAGGAGTAGAATAGCCAACATTTACTTAAATTAATGATTATAGCATTTTTCAGAAAATTACAGATTTTGCATAACAAAAGTTTGAAAAAACTACAAAAATTTTAAAAATATTTTTGATTCACAATAGTGATTCAGCAGGTTTATTTAGATAAAATGAAAATAAAAAAAATTAATATCAATGATGACTCCATTGTCTTCTGGAAAGTAAACATGATTGATCTCCCCACACTAGCTACCCTGGGAAGAGTAAATTTGTGCCTACCAGCAAGCTTCGGTGCCAGTGAAAGGGAATTCAAAAAGATGGAATCAATCTATTGCCAAAAAATGTAAAAATGAAAATCTTAGAGCAATAACATATTCAACATCATTACCCTCTTTTCCTGAACATTTCACTTCCCCAAATTCTAAAACTTATGATGTAAATGTTCAAGAAGATTCTGATAATGAAAAGTTATTTAAATGAATGAATTATTTGTTTCCTCTTTTATGTTGCATCCATTTTGCCACACCCACTATATAACAAAAAGTAATTGAATTAAAATCTTAATTTTCTTATATTTTGTTTGATTTAATCCACCATTAATAAGTATAATTTGCATTAATCCTGGCAGGTGAACCCCAGTTTTCTCTGATTATTAGCCAGGGCTAGGGTCATGGTTGGTCCACATAGCTGCAGCTATATACTCTATAAACTGGTTCCTTTTTGTCAGTGCAATCAGTAATATACTCCATTAATTGGAAAAGATTTATCTGACATGATTTACCTTTTGTAAAACCATGTTGAGCCATTTATTTAATCCCCATACCATTACCAATTTTTTAACTAGAATGTAGGATATAACTTACTCAATTATTAGCTAGGGAATCTGATTTCAAGCAGCCCATTGTTATTTTATTAAATATCTCCATTGTTATTTTATTAAAACAAATGAAATGTAACCAGCTCATACATTTTACACTTTAATGGAATTATTAAAAACTTTTTGTAGACCTCATGCAGAGTGGGGAAACTGCTGCAAAGGCTTGCCAAAAAATGATTCAAAAAATTGTTTAAAATTGTATATCTCCCTTTCTAATTTAGTAATGAATGTGAAATTTAGCTTACAGTGTCTCAGTATGACATTGTTTTTGAATGTTTTACTTTAATCCTCCTAACCTTCTAGAAATGATTTCAACCCCATCTCAGAAAGAGCATGCTTCAAACCCCACAGAAAAGTGTGTTTGGTTTTCCAATGTGTACATACAGTGCCTCAAAAAGAGAGGGACAAGTTAGGAGATATTGCCATGGCAACATCCTATATTTCAACATTTAATCCTGTCATTTTTTTTTAGCATATAGGTTGATATTAATACTGTTACACTTGTTGGTCCATGGTGACATTGTTACTACTGGTTTGAGGACTTGAACCAGCAACCCTATCACCACAGGGGTTACACCCAATAGCTTTGCAATACTAGCCACAGGTGTGTTTCTTCATCAGAGTTCCCAAGCCTCTAATTTCAATTGAATTAGTTTTATGCCATGTTCTAGTAAAAAATTTAGTATCTTTTATGTTTCCCAAACTGAAGTCTACTATTGATTTTAATTGTAACCAATTTTTTTTTGTTACATTGTTATGTGTATGAGCAACTTTCTGTAACAGAATTTTTTGAAATTGAAATTGTTAACTGGACAATGTAACTGAAGGAGCATTTAGCTCTCAAATGAGGTATTGCTGTGAAACCCAACAAATGTCTTTTGCTGGCCAGTAAAATGAAGGAGCAGGACTTCAAGGATGCATAAATTTTAACACCACCATTTTGTTCAGGTGAAACTTTAACAACATTGTCAGTCCACCATTTGTCTTCATAAATACATGCAGCAAAACAGTTGGGAAAAATTCAGATAGTTTAAAAATTGAAGTATCAGATTTTGGTGACAGAATCACAGTACAATATACATACACATGTTTGTTTGAAAGATGATGAATTATTTGACAACAAATAAATGTTAAAAAAATATACTACTTTAGTGATGATTGAACCTCACAATATAAAAACTACAAGAGCTTAGTAAATTGTGCAACCCTAGCAATGATTTCAATATTAAGGCTGAATGGAACTTTTTCAGTACAACCCAAGGAAAATCATCCTGAAATGGAGTTGGTGGCATAACTAAATGATTGGCCACTCAAGCAAGCCTCCAAAGACCATCAGCTGGCCAAATATTGATGCCTAAATATCTATTCAACTTTTGTAACCAAAGTATAACATGGGATTAAATTTTATGTATATTTCAAAAGTAGAAGTCCAAGAAAGCAAAATGTTTCTAGATGATGGCAAGGAAGCAGCATAGTAGCCAGCACTAGAGAACATCACCAATTAGTACTAATCAACTCAAACTCGCACCACAAAATACAGTTGTACTTCCTTATGCTGAACCTCTCCTCTCTCTTCATCATTTATAGCTTCATTTTACTATTTGCATCTTGTCTTTAACTTTCCGGGTAAAATTTGCAATATCTTAATTTCCAATAACACAACCCATATGAAAGTAAGTGGTGGAGTATAGGGTCTCTTTTCTCGCATGCCAAAACTCATACTTTGGCAAAACCATTAAAACTCTACATTTTCGTCTTGAGCAACATAAAGTCGAAGTCAGAAGAGGTAATTTAACACTATTTTTTTACACATTACTGAACATCATTTGATAGATTAGAAGGGTGCCAGTTTTATCTTTAATTCTGATTAAAAAAATTTAAATAGACTAATAGAATAAATTTTTTTTTTATTAAAACCTCAAAAATTTTCAATATCACATCTGGTTTTTTCCATATAGATAACAAAATTTCTGAAATTAATTTTTAAAGACTAATTTTTTGCGATTTGTGAGTTGTCAGAATGGAATGTCTTCAAGTTGCTGGGCTTGTGCTTTTCATTTGGTCAGTGTGTGAGATCGTGTTATTAATTTAGTCTTCTATTTACTATCATAGTGATCAGGGAGCAAGGTTAATGCTCTGAAACAAATACGATTTTTTAATCCTAGCCTTGTTGTCTTTTATTTTTCGTGTTGATTCTCTTTTGGTGTTTTACTTATTTTTATCAAAAGTGGTTTCAAAAATTTAGTTAATATTATATATATATATATATATATAATATATATATATTATATATATATATATATATATATTATAATATATATTATTTTATATTTAAATAAAATTATGGAAAATATAAAAATATATATATATATATATATATATATATATATATAATATATATATATATATATATATATATATATATATATATATATATATAAAAATTATGGAAAATGTATAAAAAATCCCATATCTTTAGTGACTTTTCTCCAGCTGTGGCCAAAAGTCACACACTGGTGTATCACTAATTAAAACTTTTGAGCAAGTGCCATATATATTCCAAACTTTGAATTTAAGTGATATATATATATATATATATATATATATATATATATATATATATATATATATATATATATATATATATATATATATATATATATATATATATATATATATATATATTTTTCTCAGATGGATGAAACTAAAAAAGTTGTTAATTTTGAGAACCTTGGTGTTGATGTTCTTGATTCCAAATATAGAGAATATTTAAGAAATTCATCAAATTCAACCCTTCTTGAAATTTTAGTTCCAATTCGAAATCTTATTGGAAATTTTGAATCTAATAAATATAATCTTGATGCTCATGCAGCTTTTTCTGTATGTCTTGGAAATATTAATAATGATGATATTTGCAAGTAAGTTATATATATATATATATATATATATATATATATATATATATATATATATATATATATATATATATATATATATATATATATATATATATATATATATATATATATATATATTATTTTTTTTTTATCTTCTGGTGGGCAAAGGTAAGAGGCCTACCAATATTCACCAGAGTTGGGAAAATGCCAGAATTAGTTGTTAATGGCCAACATGTTCTGTGATATATGGCTTTTAAAAGTGTGCAAGTCAGTCAAAGGAAGTTGGGAAAAAGATAATGGAAGTGTGTTCCAGACTTGACCAGTAGAGTACATGTAAGATTGAGAATAGCTGTTAAGTCTGGGGTCTGAGAGTTGGACAAAGAAAGGATGAGACTATAGAAAGTTGGCGCATGAGCCCTTAATGGAGGAGGTATGCGATGTGAGAGTTTGTAAGAGCAATGTCCATTGGACAGTGATACAATTCAACGGGCAGAAAGAGATTGGGGAGAATTAGCGAGTGAGGGAGAGTTGATAAGACAAAAACCCCTACTCCACCTTCTCATGGAGAGCTGTATGAGTGGAACCCCCCGAATGTGTGAAGCATGCTCCATTCAGGGGTGAACAACACCCCTATAGAGAGCAAGCAACTGGGGTGACATGAAGAAGTTACGAAGGTGCCTCAGAGCACCCAAAATCTTAGAAGCTTGTTTAAAAAGAGAAGTAATGTTGATCTTTCCAAGAAAGATCATGAGAAAAAGATACACCAAGAATATTAAAAACAGATAAAGGTTTGAGTTATGTTGTTGCTGGGTGAATTTATAGAGAAGTTAATAATATAAAAGGGAAAATCAAAGACAGCCACGAAACTTCTGTACTCCCATAAACCTTTCCATTCCAAGTGAAAATATTTCAGAATTTCGTTTTTCCATTTATCATTGAATTTGACTCTTAAATAGTAGCTATGAATGTTATATAATTGGAATTATTGTTGGTAGCTATGAATGTCTTTCTTTTCAAACAATTCTTTGTAGTAGCTATGAATGTTTTTAGTCCCATTTTGAGTAAAGACTAAATCCAATTTACTTATTAATTACGTAAACATTTAGGATGAACTTGAACTAATGGAGGGTAAGATTAAAGAACCAGATCAGTTGATAACCAATATAATTAAGCATAACTTAACCTTTACAAAATTTTTCTACCATATAGGGTAACAATACATTAGAAAAATAAAATAATACTTGCTAAAACTAAAATAATAATAATAATAAAAATAACAACTTTAGAAAAAACCAATTTCTGAGAATAATAATAAGAATAAGAATTCTTTAACTGAACAGAATATTTTACTCTAATACAATTTATATAGTTCACCTCCCTTTTGTTTTTGGTTTTACTTACAAAGAATACTTATAATGTTTGGTACTCATGTTCTCCATTAAGAATTCTGTTTTTTCTCAGCAAATCAAGACAAGATGGTATTTCATTTGATAGATCTACCTTCAGTATTCCAGTTCAGATTCCAAAGTTAAAACTAGAATTATTGATATTATTGATATTAAAATCTAGAATTATTGGATTATCCCTTACAGTGTGTTTTCAAAGAAGATGTCATAGTTGTGTGGAAGGTTATGTTGAATAGAAAGATGGAGGAATTGAATTTTTTATTCATTGAAAATGACCATGTTTTCTCTGCCCCAATTTGAAATACGTGAAAGATCAGAGGTCAGTTGCTCCAAGGCCACACTCCTTGCATCAATTAACTGCTGTTGTGAGGGACGTCTTTCAAACTGAATGGAGTATTTAAGGGTGGAGTCATCAACATAGAGTTGGATGGGTGATGAAGTAATAGAGCGGCCATTAATGAAAAGTAGAAAAATGTTGGAGATAGTACAGATCCTTGAGGAACACCACTATTTATACTATAGATTTAAAGGAAGACCGGTGGCCGTCTACAACAGCTGCCATAGAATGACCAGAATTGAAATCAGGTGTGAAGGATAGATTCTGAAAGAGGGAAGTTTGGAAATCAAAGCTTTGTGCCAGACTCTATTGAAAACTTTCGATATGTCTAGTGCCACAATGAAAGATTCACTGAAACACCGAAAAGTGCAGGACCAAGAGTCAGAAAGAAGGGAAAGAAGATTACCAGTAGAGTGTTCTTTATGAAAGCCATACTAGGCAATCAGAGATAAGAAGAATTGAGGTGTTTCCAATATCTTCCTGTTAAGGATAGATTCAAAAACTTTAGACAGAACAAAGGTTAAAGAAATAGGATAATAATTAAAGGGTTGAGAGGGGTCCCCCTTCTTCAGCACAGGCTGAATGAGTGCTCATTTCCAGCAAGAAAGGAAGGTTGATGTGGAAAGACAGAGACAAGATAGTTTACGAAGGTAGGGTGCAAGCTCAAAAGCATAAGTTTTGAGAACTGCAGGAGGAATACTGTCAGGGTCAAATGCCTTCTTAGTATTAAGCTCAGAGAGAGCAGAAACGACATCTTTAGAACTTACAATATTAGGCATAAATGAGTTGGAGGCAGTTGAAGGAGGAGGAATAGCTTCAGAATCATTTGAGGTAGAGTTAGAGGCAAATGTTTGAGTGAAATTCATCTTAATAGAAGGTAAAATGGCAGTTGAGCCATCACAAGATAATAGAGGAGGGAAAGAGGAAGAAGCAAAGTTAAAATTAACATTTTGTGCAAAATGCCAGAAAGGGCAAGAGGAACCAGAAAATATTGGAGAAAAGAGTTTTTGGTGTCACAAAGAATAAATTTAGCACAATTCCAGGTTGAAATGTAAGTTGAATGAGTTTCTAGGAGTTTGAAGACTGGTAATATCTGAAGGCAGCATCCCCGTGGCAGATAGCTTGAGAACAAGTAGAGTTAAACCAAGGTTTGTTTGTTTAGTAGAAGGGAATGAGTATGAAATGTACATTCTCCATGCCAGAGTGAATCACCTCCGAGGGACCCCTCCCATGGAAGCAGTAATCATTCTGTGGGAAATAAGAAAAGTACAACTGCAAGTCAGACCAGTTAGCAGCACAGAAGTGCCAGAAATTTCTCCTCGCTGAAAGCTAGGGCCATTCTTGTTGAAGACTTAAAGAGACAGAACAAAAAATGGAGATAAGAATGTGATCTGATGTACCCAGAGGTTGAAAGTGTTTAACAGTATAAGGAGAAGGGAAAAAGAGGTTAAAAAAAGATCAAGTATGTTGGGTTCATCACCAAGATGGTCAGGAATACAGTTAGGGAGTTGCACCAACTGCTTAAGGTTTATTCTGGATTGAAAAGCTTCGCCTATGTCATTGTAGTGGGCGAGTAGGTGTTGACATCTCTACATGACAGTGCTTGTGCTCTTGAGTAAGCTCACATGGGACTTATCTCACACAGACTTTGTGGAATCCAAGCTTGTCATATATGATATAGTATGCAGAACTGTTACTAATTTGCAGTGAACATGCCACCTCATTGACAGAAATTTGTCTGTTGGCTAGAAGTATTTGTTGAGTTTGTTCAATCTTTTCATCAGTGGTCAAGGTTGATGAGTGTGATGCTCTCTCTCTCTCTCTATGATTAGTGCTTGTTCAGCCATTTTTGAACTTCTCAATCCACTCAAACACACTGCTATTCTGTAAAACTGTATTTAATTGAGAGTGTGTGATTAATTTCGGCCCCTGACACACCCTCAGACCACAGAAATCGTAAGTGTTCTCTGAACACTTCCTTGGTGCACACTACTAACTGTGCAGCCATGTTTACACTGAAACATAGAGAACATTGGAGTGATCAAAGGCAAATCTGAGTCACGTTATCTCAATAGTACTATTCTTCAGTGCTCAAGTGCTCAGCACAGTGTAGCCAACTTGATAAAAGTTATAATGGAAGTGTGGATAAATTTTGGTTTCCTCTTATAATTCACAGTATTTACAGTGGGATGGATTTTGCTAATTTACAAGAATAGACATGAATATATTGTTAATGTGTTTGTGTTCTTTAAAAGTTAATTTTATGGCAATTATGACTTCCAAGGATTTTAGTGTTGTCTGTCTGTGTTAATTATATACTCTCTCAATATTGAAAATTACTTCTGTTACTGTTGTGTATCTTGTATTTTTTTTTTTTTTTTTTTTTGTAGATTTAATAATGGTTTATTTCAATCCATGTTTGGTAGAGTGTTTTTGGCTTATTTGGAGAAAATTATTGTGATGATAATATTAATGCCTTTTATTATTATTATTATTATTATTATTATTATTATTATTATCTATTACTGTGAATATTTAGTATTTTCTTTATTTAACTTTAAGATTATTTATATACTTACATTAAATTCTTTTACAGATTCACTCAGCAGTACTTCCAAATGGCACCTTCTCCATTTTATTCATTAACACAAATTACCAAAGATCCAGATTGCAAGAAGTTGAAACTAATGTATAAATTTCCGAAAGTTTCTGAGTTAGAGATCTTAGAAGCAACTTACAACCTCCTTCAGCAATTGGGACCAGAAATAATAAATAAATGGGAATTTTCAGAACTTTTAAAATATCTTACACATGAAAATGAAAAAATAAGATGGTATGTTTTTGTCTTTCAGATTGTGTACAATCATATATATATATATATATATATATATATATATATATATATAATATATATATATATATATATATATATATATATATATATATATATATATATATATATATATAATATATATATATATATAAATATTATATAGTATATATATTTATATATATATTATATAATAATATTTATTATATTAAAATATTATATATATATATATATATATATATATATATATTATATATATATATATATATATATATATATATATATATATATATATATATATATATATATATATATATATATATATATATATATATATATATATGGGAAGATGCAGTGCTGTCTGAAACAATGAAATACCACCATCTACTGTGGCTCAAACAGTAGAGTGATTGACTCACATGCTTGAGGGCTCCAGTTCAATCCCACTTGGGGATCCTAGGTATATACTATCTAGGTTCCTCTCCTAGAATAGGGCAATTCCCATGGTATGTGAACTTTTTACAATTAAAAAAGAAAAAAAATGTAGGATGATAGGGTGGGCTAGACCATTCCATTTAATTCTGTTGCCCTTTGGTTCCTTTCTTTTCGCGTTTCACCTCAGAGGGTTCTAGCGTACCAGCGTCTCGCATTGGAGTGTCTATGTTCCCACTTCTCCCGACTTCCTTCTCATGTTTTACTCATACATTACCTTTAAAATACAACTTCAAAATGGTGAAACATAAAATTGCCTTGGAGATGCTTGGGGGGGCGGCATCCAAAGAATGCCCCTCATCCACCCATTCCTCCATCCACCACTTGGGAATTGATGGCCTCCATTGATGGGGCTTGGTGCCACGAAGACCTCTATGCTGACTTGCCCTGGTACATGGTCTTCCTTTTTCATTAACTTCTGCAACATGTGTGGTGTCTTTTCTAATTTCCACTTTGTTGAACACCACTTCTCTACTTCTAGACCTCATCTCTTGTTCTTAACCGAAACTCAGGTGTTTGAGTGCTCTGACAGCAAATCCTACTTTGTTTCCTCCTACTGTCTCTATCCTCGATTTTCAGCCAAAGGTGGATGTTGCACATATGTGAACAACGATGTTGTCTGTTCTCATGTCTCTGATTTGGAGTCTTCTGAATTCTCTATGGCTTAAACTTTCTTGCAGTTCTACAACTAGATTCATCTGTTATGTCTACTTACTCCTAACTCTGCAGACTATCCAAAATTCTTTGACTATCTTAACTCCAAATATATACTTCTCCTTTCTCTGAAATCATCATTTTAGGTGATTTCAATGTTCACCACCGCTAATGGCTTTCATCTAGTTCTCATGATCCAACTGGTGAACTCGCCTTCCAATTTTCTATGCAGAACAACCTTGAGCAGTTGGTGCATCTCCCTACCCGTATCCGTGACTGCCTTATTAATGAACCCCAACATACTTGATCCTTTCCTTACTTCTTATCCTTCTCTCACACTGTTAAACTTTTTCCTCCTCTAGGTTCGTCCGATCATCTTATCTCTGTATCTTGTCCTGTCTCTTCATCTTCTGCAAGAATGGCCACGACCTTCAGAGAGGAGACGTTTCTGGCATTTCGGTGCCACTAACTGGTCTTGACTTGTGGTTGTATTTTTCTGATTTTCCATGGAATGATTACTGATTTCCGTGGGAGGGGTCCCTCTGAATGTGCAGAGCACATAACTGAGGTGATTCTCTCTGGCATAGGGGTAGGGACCAACCAGGGCTGGAATTTTGTCGGGGCTTAGGCCTAAAATTTGTAAAGAGGTCAAAAGAACTGAAATTTTAGGTTAAGAAAATTAGATATAAATTTAATTGAGGTTTACTTATTTATAAGGAAGGAGTAGAATAGCCAACATTAACTTAAATTAATGATTATTTGGATTTTCACCAAAAAAAAATTAAGAAAGTTACAGATTTTGAATAATAAAAATTTTTAAAAAGTACAAAAATGTTTGAATTTTTTTTCCTGATTCACTTTATTAATTAAACAGGTTTACCTAGGTAAGACCCTATGGGAAAGTTTGAAAAAATGTAAGATTTAAAATTATCAATATAACCTGTATTTATACATATCATTGATATTTTATAGCTATGTATTAAACTTGTATCATTTAACATTATTTCAAAATTATTATTTTGTTTATACTTTCAGTCAGTATGGCTAAAAGATCAGCTTCAGGAGTGTGGGATTACTTTACAATGTTTCAGGATAGGCTCGAAATAGCTAAATGTAACATCTGCAGTCAGGAAATGAGAAGAGTATCTCCGGGTGCCCCAAGTAAAATTTCTCAACCAAATCTTTATGGGGGCATCTAAAATTAAAACACAAAGATGAACATTCGCTAGCAGAAAAGGAGAGGACAAAAGAAACAGAAAAGAAAAGGAAAATATTGTAAAAAACAAGAAAAAATCTTAATTTTCTTATATTTTGTTTGAAAAATAATTTTTATTATTCGACTGATTATGCTGAAATTTTTAGGGTATATGCATTTTTTCCCGAAGTTCTAAGTTGATTTCAAATGTTTTTCTGAGTCTATAATGGTTTGAGAGTTATTTTTTACCCAAATTTGAGAAAAAAAATGAATAGCGGTTCAAATTACTGGTCCACATGAGCTGAAAATATAACTGAAGAATGTTAGACTCAATTTCTTGCATTATTGGGAACAGATGTTTGATATCACGTCTAGAAAAAAAGTTATAAGTACTTCAAATTTTTTTTTTTTTTTTTTTTTTTTTTTTTTTTTTTTTTTTTTGCAAAAATCCTATTATTCTGGAGAAAAAAATATTTATAAAAAAAAAACGCTACCTATTAATTTTTTTTTTTATTTTTTGGATACTATTTAGCCCTGTCTGCTCTAAACAATATCCAAAAATGAAAAAATCAGTAGGTAGCTTTTTTTTTTTATTTTTCTCGGGATGGGTACGATTTTTGCAAAAAAAATCATTTCATGTGCCTTATAGCATTTTCCTAGGCATTATATAAAAAATTTGTTCCCACTAATGCAAGAAATTTGAGCTAAGGTTTTTCAGTTAAATTTTCAGCTCATGTGGACATGTGATAAGTTTGACCCTGCTATTCATTTTTTTTCAACTTTGGGTCCAAATAGCTTTCAAACCGTTATAGACTCAGAAAAACACTCAAAATCAACTTAGAACTTTGGAAAAAAACTGCATATACCCTGAAAATTTCAGCCCAATCAGTCAAATAATAAAAAAAAATTTTCAAACGAAAAAATAAAAATAAAAGAAAATTAAGAATTTTTTTCATGTTTTTTCGATATTTTCTTTTTCTTTTGTTTCTTTTGACTGCTCCTTTTCTGCTAGTGAATGTTCATCTTTGTGTTTTGATTTTAGATGCCCCCATAAAGATTGGTTGAAATTTTTTTACTGGGGTGCACCCAGGATATTATCTTCTAATTTCCTGACTACAGATGTTACATTTATCTATTTTAGAGCCTATCCTGAAACATTGTAAAGTACTCCCATACTGCTGAAGCTGATCTTTTAGCCATATTGACTGAAAGTATAAACAAAATAATAATTTTGAAATAATGTAGCTAAATGATACAAGTTTGATACATAGCTATAAAATAACAATGATATGTATAAATACAGATTATATTGATAATTTTATATCTTACAATTTTTTCAAACTTTAACTTAGGGTTTTACCTAGGTAAACCTGTTGAAGCATTATTGTGTATCAGAAAATAAAAAAATTCAAAATTTTTAAAAAAAACTTTTTTTAAAACTTTTATTATACAAAATCTGTGATTTTCTGAAAATTTTTCAGAGAAAATGCATATAATTAATTTAAGTGAATGTTGGCTGTTCTATTCCTTCCTTATAATAAAATAAACGTAAATTAAATTTATACCTAATTTTCTTAACCTGAAAGTGCTTTTGACCTCTTTACAAATTTTATGCAACCCTGGCCAGAACCCCGGCCCCTGCCCCTGCCCCAGCAAAATTCCAGCCCTGGTTGGTCCCTATATATATATATATATATATATATATATATATTATATATATATATATATATATATATATATATATATATATATATATATATATATATATATATATATATATATATATATATAGAAAATGTTTGAGAAAGGAGAAATTAATGAAGAAAATAGACAATGCACTAGGGCAAGTCGGATACAAAGTCTTGGTGGCACCAACCCTGTATCACCTATTAATACAGGTATACCTCGCATAGTACAGTTTCGATCAGTTCGGTTTTACTATAGTTCGGATTATTAATTTTAAAATTTGTAATTTTTTTTATAAGTAACAAATGTAAGGTTACTTCCCCCTCAGAGCCTGTATTTTTCGATAACTGCAATAGACACACATTGTTTACTATTCATTTTTCAACTAGTCACGCTACATATAAGTTGTGTTATTTATCATTTTCAATTTTTTAGAATTATGATAGCCCTTTTTTGTATAAAGAGAAAATGCCAAAGAAGAAACCAGTGCAAACTTCAATATTGCAATTTTTAATAATATTAATAAACGAAATCTTTAAATATTTTTTGTTCAATTTTGCATTAATTAATGCTTTTAAATTTATTTGTTGTTTTATTATTCATTTGTATCATTTCAAGCATGGAAATCATCAGTAATATAGACATCAATAATCATAAAAAATGTTGACAAATAAATTATAGAAATCGATTACCATTTTTCCTATAGCTTACATTCCTCGAACAGTATGGTTTCAAACAGTACAGGAAATTGCTGGAACCAATTAGCCACACTATGCGAGCTATACCTGTAGTTTTGTTTAGCAATGTGACTTAATAAATAGGTATTACGGATAGCTAGAAAACCCAAATTTTATGATTATTGAATATTTTCAATCTTGTTTTAGCCTTCATGAGTACAGTAAAAAAATTGGTATCAAGTATCATTATTTTTTAAAAAATTTTGGTATTGCTTTATCCCTAATATATATATATATATATATATATATATATATATATATATATATATATATATATATATATATATATATATATATATATATATATATATATATATATATATATTATATATATATATTAATATATTAATTTTTAGGTATGCTTGTAATTGTATAACTCATTTTGTACAAATGAGTGAATCGGAAATGAGCCAGTTTTTATCCAAATTCGTCTCCCTTGACTTCCATACAAAAATGATTACAGATAAATGTCTCCTAACAATCAACCCGCTTAGAAATTCCATTGCATGGTCAAGCTCTCGCTCATTAGAGTATATGTGCAAAATTGGCCGCATTTTGCTTCCTTTACATAAGGTAATTGTTATTATTAAGTTCTGTTTATGTGCTTTAGAAAAATTTAAAATTTTTAAAAAAAAAGCAGTAAATGAAAGCATGAACACATTATACAGGTAATAGACGAGTTACATTGAGAGATTTACGGTAATAAAAATAATGTTTAGTTTTTTAAATGAACTACGAAAAGTAGCTATTGATAGTTGCTATGATCTTCAACTAAAGAATATATTATTGTAAATGATTGTTCACTTATTAGGAGTAGATAAAGGTAATTTTGAAAATCTTAGAAATGCTTAAGAGGAAATTGACTCTTATTGATGAAAGTAAGTAATTTTAAGCTCAGTTTTGACCCTGTTTTATTGCTATTAAAAAATGATTAGTTTTCTTGAATCTGAGAAAGAAAAATGTTGATTGTAAAATAAATACCAAGTCTCTAAAAATACCACAGGAGGGAAGGAATGTCAAAACTTAAAATTTATTGTAAACACAACTTGTCCTTTTATTTAGTATTAGTGCAGTAGTAATAGTTTTAAAAATTTAACTACTCTAAATATCCATTTGTTAAAGAGTTTGCTACGACCTTAAAAGTAGGGATTATTTAGATTTTTTAAAAAAAAAATTCTCTTAAAGATATAGTAAAAGATATAGTACCACTGGCGAAATTATTAAAATATACTAATTAGATATTTGATTTTAGGTGTAAGTTTTAATAAATAAATTTATATTTCACAAGATCATTTATTTTGCATTTTCTGTAAATAGGAAATTTTAATTTTAAGAGTAGTGGTAATTATTCTTAAATTAACATTTATTTTAAGAAAAATAGGCATTAAACATATTGGATTACAATGTCAATGAAGTTTTGCATTCACTTTACATAATTTTAAAGATCTGCATCTGTGCTATGTAAATGTGAATGTCTACTTTTAATATATCTTTAAATTAAGAAAATCTTCAACATCCACATTTAAAGTACACCCATGAGATGGAACTGCATTCTGCAAATCATACAGTGCACATTAAATGTAAAAGAAAGACTGAAGATGAATGTTAAAGTTGATAAATAGTTGATTTGTAATTTAAAAAGAAAGGAGACCAAGTGGTGTTAATCCCCTCATATTGCATAAAATAAATGAAAAATATTTTAGACTGAATAAACTTGCTCATCAACTTCTAGCTTGGTCTCCCATCAATTGTCTCAGGAAATATGTAGTGGCACAAGCATAAAATGCAATAAAATTCACAATAGATTTAGTGAAATTATGGAGAAAGTTCTATTTTTAAAATACATCTTGTTTCTAACAAGATCTAAATACTAGACAACCTTTTTTAACCACTATGTAAATGTGTGGAGGCTGAGGATAGTGTTTGGTGGGATTTACGATTGTTTGAATCCTCATCCACCATCAACTAAAACTTTTTTTTGTATTAGTATAATAATTGCAAAATTTTAACCGAATTAGAATGTCAGATGTTTAGAAATACTATGTCTATACAGTTTAAAAATTCTGTATTTTTTAAAAAATTAAATATGTGAAAGATCCGAATCCATGAGATGTATGTTATTAAGATCCATGTAAAAAAAATTTCATATGCAATATCACTTTTATAGTGATGTTTCAATGCCAAGAAATGTTTTATTTACTTCTTGATAATTTTTTTGTTTTTGTTTTTAAAATACATCTTTGTGTAAAAAGAAATGAAAGAATTTAAAACTTAAAAAATAATTGGATTAAATTAGACAGGATTAGAAATGAATTAAGAGTGACTCGATCTTTGCTATTCTTGATCTTACAAGTGAAAACTTTAAAAAAAAAAAGTTACTAATTTTATATTTTTTGTTTCAGAAAATCGATGTGAAAAACTCTTCTGAGTTGATGGTAAATGAAAATTTACCATCAACTCTGAAGAATTTAGAGTCTATTGCATTAGGAATTAGCTCCAATAAACCTGTGTTGGTAGAAGGTCTTGTTGGAAGTGGAAAGACTAGTCTTATTGCTCATGTAGCTGCTTTAACTGGAAGAAGGAAAGCACCT
>SEYY01020017.1:40000-52500 GCA_009176605.1 Armadillidium nasatum
CTGCATCCTCATCAAATTAACATCCACATCTGCATTTGCAAAAATTTTACATCCGCATCTGCACTTCATGAAAATTCTATTCCACATCTGCAAATAAGGAAATATGACATGCGATCAATCACTATATATATATATATATATATATATATATATATATATATATATATATATATATATATATATATATATATATATATATATATATATATATATATATATATATATATATATATATATATATATATATACAGGGTCCATTATGAAAGTAATGCACAGGATTTTATTGTGACCCGAATATCCATCGCAGCGTGGTAAAATGAGTCAGGAAATGTGATGAGGGGGTCTGCCCTTCCAATGCAGCCGGTCGTCAGTTTGCTTCGAGCAGTGTGAGTGGAAAGACGTGCCTCCGCTTGAAGTGTGTTTTTCGACTTTGTAACACGGCGCGATGGAGCGTTCGCTTGAACAGCGATACGCAATCAAGTTTTGTGTGCGGCTTGGAAAGAATGCAACCGAAACATTCCAGATGCTTCAAGAGGCCTTCAAGAACGACTGCATGTCAAGGTCACAGTCCGGCAGATGGCACAAGGCGTTCAAGGAGGGCCGGGAGGAGATCGCCGACGAACCCCGTTGTGGACGCCCAACAACGGCCAGAACCGACGAAAACGTGAATCGTGTGCGCGAAGTTTTGCGTTCCGACCGTCGATTGAGCATCCAGCAAATCGCTGACACCCTAAACATGTCCACATTTGCGGTACATGGGATAGTGACCGAGGATCTGCAAATGCACAAGGTCTGCGCGAAGCTTGTGCCGAAAGTGTTGAGGGAAGAGCAGAAAGAACTTCGAGTTTTGCGCTGTCAAGAATTGTTGGATTTGATTCAAAATGAGCCGGACTTTCTTTAACTCTGTCGTAACCGGAGACGAATCCTGGATGTTCGAGTACGACCCAGAATCGAAAAGGCAGAGCAGCGAGTGGCACACAAAATCATCCCCCGCCCCAAGAAAGAGCGAATGAGCAAGTCTCGCATCAAAACGATGTTCATTGTCTTTTTTGACGTCTGAGGAATCGTCCATTTTGAGTTTGTACCGCAGGGATATATATATATATATATATATATATATATATATATATATATATATATATATATATATATATATATATATATATATATATATATATATATATATATATATATATATATATATATATATATATATATGGTCCATTATTAAAGTAATGCACATGATTTTATTGTGACTCGATTATCCATTGCAGCGGGGTAAAATGTATCTTTGCCTGGAAAGGAGCAGGCATCATAGCGGACAAGCCTGCAGTTGCCAATGTTCACACAATTTATGCGCAATAAATATAACTTTTTTATATAAATGCTATAGTTTTTCTTTATCTTCCCATAACTTTTCTATTATTTCCAACTTATTTACTGCTTTTATAGCATTATAATAATTTAAATCTTAAAAACGAGAGAAGAACAGGATGAAAACGGGAGCTCATTTGCTTGAAACTGTTCTTGAATTGAACTTTTTTGGATTCGAGGATAGCTCAGCGGTAGAGCATTGAGATTTTGTTGTTCTCAGTCGCAACATGCAGTAGTTCGACCCCAGAGAAGGAAACTTTGCTTTATCTTCCTGTAACTGTTCTATGATTTCCAACTTATTTACTGCCGTCATAGCATTGTAATATTTTAAATCTAAAGAACAATGAAAACCTGGTAATATTGCCTTGACGGGAGCTCGTTTACTTGAAACTATTCGTTGAATTCAACTTTTTTGGGGTCGAGGATTGCTCAGCGGTAGAGCGTCGAGCTTTAGTTGTTCTCAGTCGCAGCATTCAGTGGTTCGACCCGAGGAGGAAACTTTTCTTTATCTTCCCGTAACTGTTCTATTATTTCTGGGTCATTCTGCATCAAATCAACACAATTATAATGAAAATTTTACCTCACCCTCTCTGATTTCATGAAATTTTCAACAATGGTTAACTGTATGGAGACTGAATAATACCAAATTTTAGGAAAATATTTCAAACCATTTAGAAACTATGACCATGTAAAGTTCGAGAAAAATCTTGGAAAACGTGAGACCAGCATATATTCAAATTATGATAGCAACTCTTCTAGTTAAGCTAGAACAATGAGAGTGGTGTCATTTTGTAGCATTTTACAAGGTCTTTTCAATGATATATAACACTGGGTTATGTGGGAAAAATATTTTTTTGAAAATTTACATCAAATTTGAATTAAATTTTTTTGTAGAAGTACATGATGAAACATTTTCAAACAGATTAAGCAAATACCTTATACATATGTTAAATGTATGGCAAAGTTTAGTTATGGAATGATGATGGCTTCATATTTTAAAATATTTATTAAAAAACATGTTTTACAAAAATTTGGGATTTTGATTAAATTCAAGCTTTACAATTGTGAACATTCTAAGTAGTATATAACTCAAAATATGTATTTATATCAAAACAAAGTGAAAATTAATCCTTTTCCCATCTTACAAAGGAAAATATTTATTGATTTTAATTTGTACTTTTTAAACTATTTAAAACTTTGTTTTACTACTTGTCTTTTTAATTACTGTTTTCATTGGTGGTAGTTTGAAAAAGCAGCATCCGTTTTAGAAAGGATCTTTTGAAAGCACATAAAACCTTCCAGTTGGGGTTGTAGGATTCACTTTACATAGAACATCTATGATAGGTACCCATAATACATCAGGCTTTCGTGAATAAACAAATGAAAGAGGACTAGATGGTTCAAGAAATGTTACATAAATTTCATCAAGGTCTTGATTTTTCTCCAGAACACAAGCTAACCACCACTTGTTATCGTAAACTACAGTAATGTATCCAAATATATCATCTATGTGGAATTTTTGCTGTGATAGTGTCACAAATTCGGTGTAATATTCGGTAGCCTCTGAAAACAATTTGACATGTATCTTTGATGTGCTTGAATTCACTGGTAGGAAAACATAAAATTACTGTGTACCACGAATAGTTATTGCTTGCCTAAACGATCACGCAAGAAGGATTCTGATTGCACATACTCTTCTTGAATTGAATATGCGAAGTTTACTGATGGGATATATTAAACTACCCACTGAAAGAGTTGAGTATGTTTCAGTATTTGATGCTTATAAGGCTGTGAGTCTTTTCACTGCACCACCAAGTTCATCACAAGGTCCTTTACCATGTGCTGTGGCTGAAAAATGCCATTCAGCTTCAACATTGAAATCCTCCTTATGAAAACACAAGTTGGAGAAATTCTTTCTGTTTTTATATTGTGCAGCAGATCCATCAGAAAAATAAAAAAATATTTTTGGATACCTTTTGGAATTTTGTTGTCAGGAAGTTGACAAGCTTATTTTGAAAGGTGTACACAGTTACAGTGTTATGTTGTAAACAATTGGAAATTATGATATAATTTATGTTTGGTTTTTTCTTCTCCTTTTAAAGTATATTACAAAAGGATGTATAGTGACTTGATCGTTAGACCAATGGAAACTCTGGGCTTCATCTTGCACAACTATAGAATAGTTCTCAGAAAAATATAAGTTAACTGCAAATTCAGATTCTTCAAGGGTTTCCTTTATGCTGTTCATGAATGATGATTGTTGTTTTGCAATGAAATCATGCCATACTAAACGTGACAACTTATTACACAGTAAGTCTATAAATTCTGGTGATGATTTTTCAGTGGTCTCTAACTTGCAGTGATCTACAGATATCCATTGGCGGAACATTACCTTTTCAATAGGATTGTTTTCAAGCGTCTTTTCTAGAAGTTGTCTTATTGCACCTTCACCAAGACAAATCATACAGTTAACAAGATTTGAGGGTGGATTGCACAACATTTTTTCAATACATTGTTTATAGGTTTATAAATCGCCATTTTATATATATATATATATATATATATATATATATATATATATATATATATATATATATATATATATATATATATATATATATATATATATAAATAACTTGAATTTTTTAAATATTTAAATTGTTTTAGGCTGTCACAGAAGGATATTGGTTACTACTTGAGGACATTGATTTTGCTCCACTAGATGTCATTTCGATGTTAATTCCTTTGCTGGACTCACGATGTCTTCCAGTACCAGGTATTTAATTAATGGCCATGATATATTTTATTGTATTTTTTTCTATTGTTGCTTATGTAACTTCTAAAATCTCTGCATATTTTTGAAGTTATTGTGATAGTCATCTTCCATTTATTTGTGCAGAATCGAAATTTGTGTTTCCTCTAGACAAATAATTAATAAAAAGTTATCTCCCAACACCATATCACAAAATGTTTTCATCTTTTATCAACTTCATTTTGATAATTTTATTGTTTGTTCTAAGTAATCTTCATATGATTTTACATAGTTCATTTACATATAATGATATAACAATCTATATAGCTAACAGTCAGATGCATTTTCATAATTCTATTAGAGCCATTCAGATAGGTGTCTTATTTCTATTGCAACATTTCATCAGTTGTTGAATTAGTAGGATATGGTCAGTAATTCTGTAACTGCTTCTAAATTGTAGTAGTTATCTTGAAGTTATTAAATGAAGATGTGAAATCTGCTTTCACTGCTGTAAAAATAGAACACATGTGATGTTCTGTACATACGTTACAGCTCGCTATCAAAGATGGTTTGAAAAGACATGTCCATACTCTATATCTTATTTACGTCAAATTGCTGTGACTGCACGAACACCAAAAGTTGAAGCTATGTTAGAATATAAAGGAGAAAAAGTTGCTTACCGTATCTTAGACCAAGAAACTAGGTGGGGCAGTACTTAGTTAATGATTGATCCCTTTTTAGAACTAAAGAATAAATTAATTAACATGGCTCATCCAGCAATAACAATAACCGATTTTCAGTGGTGTGAAGTAGAAAGACTTGAAGCAATCCTTCGTCATCCATTCTTAGTGACTAAAAGATTAAAAGCAGCTGAGTTAACCTCTTTCTTCTTTTATAAAGAGTGAAAAAACTTATGCTGACATTTTCTCAAATAGGTGGAACAATTGCAGATGCAATTAAAGAGTCATTGGAAAAAAGAGAAAGTTCTCCTTAATAATGAAGTATTACTTGCTGCAATCTATATTGATTCTATGTACCGGATTATGCTGAATGATGTACATGCCAATTGAGGGAAGATAGCATTGATTAATGTAGTAATGTGAATGGAGCAATATAATACTTCAAAATAATATGCAACTCAAAAATAAAGGAAGTGAAAAATGACAAGCACTTAATGTAATTAATGAACTTAATGTAAACCAACCTTCAACTTCATCATCCTCTTTAAATTTTGAGTATGAAAAAGCTTATGAATAGTTCTTGATATGAAAGCGTAATGCCGTCGAACTGAAGGAAAAGTAGATAGTAAACGAGGATCTCCCATTGCTAAATTTAAGCTTGACATATCTCATGCTTTGTCTGTTATGGAGAAAATAGATATATCATCAAAGCTAAATGCCTTAAAGGCGATTCCATATTATCCAAAAATAATTCAGAATGTTGCTTATTCAGTAACTTCAATGCCAACAATACAAGTGATTGTAGAATGCCTATTTTCGGCCCTTCGTATAATTTGGTCAGACTTACAAGCCTCAATGAAAGATGATCTAATTGAAGCCAAACAAACAAACTCATTTTGAATAAAATTTTGAAATTATTGTTTATTTCTTCTGATGAAGAGTATATTTTGCTTTATAAATTTGGTTGTGTTGATTAAAAAAAATGTAACTTCACATTGTGCGAGGAAAGTTGGGTTATTACAAGAATGAAGTTTTGAGTCCCATTGCGCGGAACTGCATTTGGGCTGATGTTCCTGGGTTGTGGTAATACCTAAATGCATCTGTTTAAGAATTAGAAAAATCTTTAAACTGAAAGGCGGAGCCGGAGCCACTCAAATCAATGGCTCTGGAGCCGGAGCTGAAACAAATTAAATCAGCTCACCAGCCCTGGTTTGCCCTTGTATGGAGTACGCCTCACACACTCTTGGAAAAGTTGGAGTCCAGTTCTTTCAGCCCTATCAGCTCTTCCGCTCTCACTAATTCACTCCAGTCTCTTTCTATCTGTCGAACTGTTGCTTCACTCTCTCTATACTATCACTATTACAATAGAGACCGCTCTTCTGAACTCTCCCGTCGCACACTTTCGCCATTGAGAATGGTTCGTGCGACTATTTTCTACACAGTCTCATCCTTTCTTTGTCCAAACAACAATTGTTATGTTCAATCTTACATGTTCTCAACTAGTAAGGTCTGGAGCACACTCCCTTTATCTGTTTCCTCAACTTCCTTTGACTTACACACCTTCAAATGTCGTGCATCGGAACATATCGACCCTTAATTGAACCTGGAGTTTGAAATTCCCCCAACTCTGGTGGAATTTAGTAGGCCGCTGGCCTTCGCACTCCAGAGGTAATATAGGAAAAAATAATAATAATAATATATATATATATATATATATATATATATATATATATATATATATATATATATATATATATATATATATATATATATATATATATATATATACGATAACTTTTGTGGTATTTTAATCTTTTTTTATACGGTGTTCTTACCATCACTTACTGAATCTTTGAAATTTTATTTTTAATTTTTAAGGTCATGGAAATATTAAAGCTCATCCAAATTTTCAAGTGTTTTGTACCCGTCGATTATTACCTGCTGGATGCCGACTAAGAATTGGATCTTCAAATTTGATAGAAAATTTGTGGACAAAAATTACTCTTTCTACTCTAAGTCCTGATGAACTGAAACAACTGATTTGTGAAAAGTATATTTCTAATGTTCTTATTTATTGTTAACACACACATACATAGCTTTAAAGTCTGTAAATTTAAATAATTTAAGTTTATAATCTTATTACCATGATCATTGATTTCAGATGGACCCTGTTAAAACCCATTGCTGAAAAATTAGTGGAAGTATACATGGTACTTTCAAGTGGACAGCATGGAGAGGGTGAGAAGTCAAAAATTTGTGATAAATGTGGGGCATCAAATTTGACTTCTGCTAAAACTTCCGGAAGATTTGTTACTGTTAGAGATTTAATAAAATGGTGTTCAAGAATTTCAGTAATAATGGAAGAAATGTCGCAAGTAGATTTGCATTCTAGAGCTTTTGAGGTAAAGTGGACTAATTTTATATTTAAATTAGGCAAAAAGTTTTAAATCTCAAAATTGTTATTTCATTGACTATATTTAGACTCCATTAAAAAATATTTTGACAAAACATAGCACTTCAACATTATACAAAAATGAAAAGGAAAGTGAAATTTGTTAGCTCTCTCAAAGTTTATTCTTAAGCAAACTTTGTTAAAGGACTCTCATTTATATTAAATTCACACCTTGCCCTTATTTTTTTTTTTTTTTTTTTTTAACCATTATAACATGAAATTAAAATAAAAGTTGATTGCAATCAATTAAAAATATACCCTTTTAATGCAACAATAATTTACACTTTTGCTTGCAAAACTGAAAAGCTATTTTTTTGTAATTGGTTTTATAATTTTTTTTTAGTATTGGAAATTTTATATATATTTATTCTCTATAAAATTTAAAAATAATTTATAAAATTGAATAGCCTAATATTGTTCTAATATTTCGGGTGATCTTATCTTGCTTAACTTGCATATAATTTATTTGGTGTTCATTTTTAATTTATCCCATATTTCTTTTAGACCAGGTTGCGGTTTTTTTTTTTTCATGTTATCTAACTTACATCTCATAATTTTGATTTTTCAACTGTAATCCTGTTTTTATTTATTTTTATTATTTTTTTTTTTTTACTAGGACGTTAATTCAATCTTAATTGGGACTCTCAACTTCATTGTAGATTTTATGACATTTGACTAAGATTATTATTATTATTATTATTATTATTATTATTATTATTATTATTATTATTATTATTATTATTACCAGGAAGCCTTGGATTGTTTTTGCTATGCTGTGCCTGATGAAAAAGAAAGATATACTTTTTCCCTCCATATTGGTTCTCACTTGAACATTAACGAAGCGATGGTTTCTTATTATGCCAACAATTATAAACCTGAAGTTATTCTTAAAGACTCCTGCTTTAAAGTAGGCTCAAGAGGGTCTATAAATCGATTGAAGAAAAGTCATATTGGTCTTAGTGAAAAGGAAAACGCCACATTTTCCAAAACTCGTCTTTCTTCTTGCATGCTTGAGAGAGTTACAGTTGCAGTAATGAATGAAGAACCTGTATTACTAGTTGGAGAAACTGGTACTGGTAAAACATCTATTGTTCAATATTTGGCAGAACAAACAAATCATCATCTTTGTGTAATTAATATGAATCAGCAAAGTGATTCTTCAGATCTTTTAGGTGGCTTTAAGCCAGTTGAGATTCGAACTGTTGTTGCACCTTTAAAAAGTGATTTTGAAATTTTGTTTGCTAGTACATTTTCAACGAAGAAAAATTCAAAATTTTTAAACCACATTATGTTGACCTATTCCCGTCAAAAATGGGACCAATTTTTTGCTCTGATGGGTCACTCGAAAGTGAAAGGAATTGAAAAGTTGTCTGAAGAGCTAAAGGAACTTAACAAAAGTAAAGACAAAAAAGTATTGGCTGGGAAATTTCCAAAATGGCATTCAAGAGAAGAGAACTTTAAAAGATGTTAAAAATTCTTCTTAAGAAGTGGAAGGAATTTCAGTTTAAACTTGACACTGTGAAAGATCAGATACAAAAAGTTAAAAGTTCTTTAGCTTTTGCATATATTGAAGGAACTTTGGTTAAAGCTGTTCAAGAAGGTAAGAATATATTAAGCTCAAAATCATACATTTTAAAAATATTCTCTTTTCAAATTCAATAAGGATTACCGTTTAAAATGTTTAATAAATGTCATTTTTGTATATGTTGTATTCTGATTATTATTATTTTTTATTTTTTTTAAGGTAAATGGGTTTTGTTGGATGAGATTAACCTCGCAAGTGCGGATACTCTTGAGTGCCTTTCTGGTTTGCTGGAAAGTTCAAATGGTTCCCTTATGCTGCATGAAAGAGGTGATAGCAAACCTATCAAGCGACACAGTGATTTTCGCCTCTTTGCTTGTATGAATCCAGCTACTGATGTTGGAAAGAAAGAGCTCCCAGTTGGTCTTAGAAATCGTTTCACGGAATTCTTTGTTGATGAAATTCAAGATACAGAAGATTTGAAACAAATTGTTTACGAATATTTAAGAGGGGTAAATTTATTTCATTTTAAAATTTGGAATCCTCATTATATATATATATATATATATATATATATATATATATATATATATATATATATATATATATATATATATATATATATATATATATATATATATATATATATATATATATATATATATATATATATATATATATATATTAGAGATGGAGTGAATTATTAGTATCGGTATCTGTAAGTATCAGCATATTTTTAGGTATCGGTATCGGCAAAAAAATGACTGATACCAGTACCAAATTTTTTTAACTGTGAAGTGCATATATATATATATATATATATATATATATATATATATATATATATATATATATATATATATATATATATATATATATATATATATATATATATATATATATATATATATATATATATATTCTCCCTGGAATGGTTTTCACTTTGTCAGTCGGACCTGCATATTTCGCCATCTGCTCTTAAGTTTCCCTCTCCAAGAGTGCTCTAAAAGACCATGATTTTCGTCTCGTTGGTTTCAGTGCCAGTCTTTGAGTTTTATTTAAACTACCAGGGAGGGTTTTTACCCTTTCTGTGTGACTAGCACCTTCTTCATCTAACCTCTAAACATTTTCTTATAGAGCTCTCCAGAAGATTATGCTTCTCGGAGCTGTGATTTTACATGCTGGTCCTGGAGTTGTTACTAGTAGTAAGCAATAATTATAGAGCCAGTTGCTAGTCCTGTCGCCATATATATATATATATATATATATATATATATATATATATATATATATATATATATATATATATATATATATATATATATATATATATATATATATATATATATATATATATATATATATATATATATATATATATATCCTCTGGTGGGCAAAGCCAGAACCCTAACAAATTCCATCAGAGTTTGTGAAATACTGGAAACCTGATCAAATTCCACCCGAGTTGGAGGGAAGTCAGAATCATAGCCAGTTAATGGCCGACGTTTCTCGATACACGGCATTTGAAAGTGTGTAAGTTAAAGGAAATTGGAAAAATAGACAAAGAAGGTGTGTTCTATATTTTACCAGTTGAATACATATAATATTGAGCATACCTGTTAAGTCTGTTGTTAGAGAGTTGGACAGAGAAAGGTGTAAAAAGCTTGTAGCTCGAGCCCATCTCAGTCGAGGAGGTATCCGACGAGAGAGTTCAGAAGAACATTGTCCGTTGTAGAAGAAAAAGTATAGAGAGAATGACACAACAATTCGACTAGCAGAGAGAGACTAGAGAGAATTAGAGCGTAGTTAAGACGAAAAGCCCTAGACTCCACCTTTTCAATAAGAGCTGTATGAGTGGACTATCTATCCTATATATGTGACGATTACTTCATAAAGAGACAAACAACATTGCTGTAAAAAGCAAAAACTCAGGTGGTGTGAAAAAATTATGAAGACGCCTCAAAACACCTAACCTCTTGGAAGCTCGTTTAGAAAGAGAAGCAATGTGTTCCTTCTAAGAAAGATCACGAGAAAAGAAACACTGAGAAAATTAAGGACAGACAAAAGTTTAAGATGTGTTTTCGAAGATGTAATAGTTGTGTGGAAGGTTTTGTCGAAAAAAGAGATGGAATAACTAAATTTTTGAGACATTGAAAACTACCTTATTTTCTCTGCCCCAGATTGAAATACGAGAAATGTCAGAGGTCAGTTGCTCCAAGGTCACCATTAGAACCAGTAGAACTTTTTTTTTTTTTTTTTTTTACTTAAGTCATTCTGGCGATCAGAGATAAGATTAGAAAATTTGAAATTTTTCCAACTCTTAGTAAGAAACTTTAGAAAGAACAAAGGTTGAAGAAATGGGACTGTAGCTAAAGGGTTGGAGAGGTCCCTTTTTTGGCACATACTGAATGAGAGCACGTTTCCAGTGAGAAGGGAAAGGTTGAAGTAGAAAGACAGAGACAAAATATTTTGCCAATGCAGGGTGCAAGCTAAAAAGCACAAATTTTGAGAACCACATGAGGGATACCATCAGTACTGTACGCCTTCTTGGTGTAAAGCTAAGAGAGAGCAGAAATGGACTTAGAAGAAATCGCAATTTTAGATATGAGTTGGGGAGAGGGGAGAGTTGAAGGAAGAGGTATAGCTCCCAAATCATCCAAAATTGAATTAGTTGCAAAAGTCTGAGCAAAAAATGTTCAGTTTTTGAAGAAGGTAAAACAGTAATTGTGCTGAAAGAAAATACTACTATACTTTCAAAGCAAAGTGGTTTGAATTGGAATTTTTTGCAAAGTGCCTGAGTGTGAGGAAGAGAAGCTAGAAAGACTATTGCTTTTATATTGAGAAATGAGTTTTTGGTGTTACAAAGAACAGGAACCGATTTTGCAACCTTATAATTATCACCTATCAATAGCTTTGTTTGTCAATGTGACTACAAAATAACTAGATATTACTGATAGCAGAAAACCTAAATTTTATGATCATTGAATATTTCCAATCTTGTTTCAACCTTCATGAGTTCAGTAAAAAAAAAAAAATTGGTATCGGTATACTTTAAAATTTTGGTATCGCTCCATCTCTAATATATATATATATATATATATATATATATATATATATATATATATATATATATATATATATATATATATATATATATATATATATATATATATATATATATATATATATATATATATATATATATATATATATATATATATATATGAGAGAGAGAGAGGAGAAAATACTAAAATGCATTTGTGTAAATATGGCCTACCTGAAATAGAAAGTCTATTATTAACATTTGTTTCTTCCCAACTGATCCTGAGATAAGCCTTTAAGAATGAGAGTGTATATTTGCTTTAGTTTTATTTATTATGATTTGACAATGTGATTATGTATGTAACCAGAGTTTAGTGAGTTGCTAATTTTTTGGCTTTATTTTGGTCTGTATTAAATAAGAAATGCATCATTAGTTTTATAGCATATTTAAAAAAGCACCTATTCAGCACTCTAGATCACTACTTAAAAAAATAATTGATAAATTTTTAATAATTATGGAAAAACAAAGTTTAGTTATGATACACTTTTCCAATGAAGTTATTTAAATAATTTGTAGTGAATGGTGAACTCATGGTTGGTTTTATTAATATTAGAAAATGAAAGTATGCTGATCAGTAATAAAGACTATATAAGCCAAATTATAAATAAAAATGAAAT
>SEYY01020017.1:57500-139878 GCA_009176605.1 Armadillidium nasatum
AAAACTTTTAACCGTAATAGACTCGGAAAAACGCTAGAAATGGACTTTTCTTACCGGTAAAAAATCTATATAACTGAAAGTTTCAGCAGAATCGGCTGAAAATTTAAAAAAAAAAAAAAAAATTTAAAGTATAATTTGCCATTTTAACCCAACCCCGGTTTTCCCTGATTTTTGGCCGGGCCGGGGTTGGCCGGGGCCGGGGCCCCGGTCGGTTCCTAGTACTAGTTCATGTAATATCATAAAGTATTTGATGAGTTCAGAAAATATTGCTACTTGTTCCTTTATTTATTGAATTCTACAAAGTATATATTATATATATATATATATATATATATATATATATATATATATATATATATATATATATATATATATATATATATATATATATATATATATATATATATATATATATATATATATATATATATAATCCTCAATTACTCTTATTACTACCGACAGACACCAATCTTCCCTCCACCCACAAGTAAAACTAAATAATACCCACATTCCTTTAAACAAATTTCCAAAGATCCTAGGCCTCACATATGACACAAACTTCACCTTCTCAAAACACTTCGAAAACATAACCAACACTGCAAACAGAAAATTAAACCATTCGAACACTGTCGCATAACAATTTCAGTAACGAACTAACCACCCTCATCATAGCATATAAACAGTTCATCTGGCCTACACTTAATTACGCATCTCCAGCCTGGTACAATGCCACCTCACCCTTAAACATAGAGAAGTTACAAAAAAAAACAATACCGATCTTCGAATTATCACAGCTTGCACTAGAACCACTCCAATTCAGCATTTACACGAAGAAACAAAAATACTCCCGATCCGTATTCACCTTGACATGATAGGAACCCAATTCTACACAAACACCCTAGACATATCACATCCCTGTCACTATACCCTACAAGACCACACAAGACACCGTCTAAAATTACCTTCATCATCCCCTGCCCCATACTACAGTAACATATTCAGAACCATTCCACCTACTGCAAACAACACACCACTAATCAAACACATACACACCATCATAACACAAAATTATCTCAACACCCGCCAACCAAATCATCTTCTCAACGAACAACCCCCCTACATAGCAAATACACAAAACACATTACCACGCAAAACCCAAATTACCCTATCCAGATTAAGGTCAGGCCACCACCCTAACCTACAAGCATACAAACATAGATTCAATATACAAAAACACACTATCCCCAATATGTCAAAGATGTATGCAAGAACCAGACACAACAGAACATCTCCTTCTGAGATGCCCCTCCCTTACACAACACAGAACCCTCCATCACATCACCTCTCTGAGAGACCTTTGGACACGGCCGGCGGCCGTCGCGGATTTCCTAAAGGCAGTGTGGCCCTTCCAGTGAGGAAGGTCCAAGGGGTAACAAAGTATATATATATATATATATATATATATATATATATATATATTATATATATATATATATATATATATATATATATATATATATATATATATATATATATATATATATATATATATAAGGGATGTACCGATACCAGTAAAGAGACCGATACCGATATTCTATTTTTTTTACCGATATTCCTTTATTTTTGAGATTTTAGTAATTCAGCGATTTCAGCAATTTTGTAATTTCTGTTCATCTGTAATTTAAGAACATTTTATAATTACTTAAGAGCTTACAAACAGATGTTAATGTTTTTGCCTAAGCCTTAAACAAGTGTATTCCAAAAAATAATATTAAAAATTTCTTCACGAAGTAGATTAAGTAAACACTATTACAGACGACTGATCCTTTTTGAAAAATTATAATAATAATTTAAGATGGCATCCACAACAGTAGCCTCGGAGAAACCTAGACTGTTCGATTCACTTTCTAGTTTTATCTTAACTGTTTTGATATATCTTCTTTTCCCCATTTTAAGCTATCCTAATTATATCCCTTCAGCCTCTCCGTCTTTCAAACCTGCTATTTCATCTCCACAATTAGCAATGAAGTGGTGTTATATATATATATATATATATATATATATATATTATATATATATATATATATATATATATATATATATATATATATATATATATATATATATATATATATATATATATAATATAAACCCTTGTTAAACTATTTCTTATATATCTTTCTATTTCAATCATTGCTCTGAAGGAAAATCAAACTAGGGTTAAATATTGAAATATAACAATGGCCGCTATTTTAAATGTCTTTAAATAAGAATAAAAACATTGTATATTAACTTTCGGTACATTTTAAATTTACATGATATTTGTTATTGAAGTTTGCTTATATTTCCAAAATAAAATAATTCATTGAAAATGTTTTAAGATTACTAGTAAAAGCCTGGAACTATGAATTTAATAGTTTTATTTTAATTCAGAATAGTATTTGGGGAACTTTTATCACTCATCAAATTTTCAAGAGATTGGAAAGTGCAATAATAATAATAATAATTTTATTTTTTATTTTTATTTATTTATTTATTTATTTATTTATTTATTTATTTTTTGCAGTACATTCTAACAAATACTGTACGGGGAAATTTAAAGGATTTAGCAAGAATTGTAAGTATTGGAAGATTCCCTGTTCTTCTTCAGGGTGATACATCAGTTGGTAAAACATCACTAATTACGTACTTAGCAAAGTTAACAGGGAATCATTGTGTGCGAATCAATAATCATCAACACACAGATTTGCAAGAATATGTTGGCTCCTATGCTCCAGATCAGAATGGAAAATTAATTTTCAAGGAAGGTTTGTGAATATATATATATATATATATATATATATATATATATATATATATATATATATATATATATATATATATATATATATATATATATATATATATATATATATATATATATATATATATATATATATATATATATATATATATATATATATATATATATATATATATATATATATATATTATATGATTTAGAGCTCCTGGAGCCTTTGAACAAAGAAATTTATTTTAATGGAAAAAATTGTGATTCTTTGGAATTAACAATTAGAAAATGTAAAAATAATATTCAGTTAAACAATAATATTTATAGCCTTTGATTTTAAACAAATATCATACTAGAAAGATTGGTCTTTCCAAGGGTATATAATATTTCTGTCAATTGTACCTCCACATAACTTTGAACTTTGGAAAATTCGTTTTTTAAGTTTTTTCATACCTTGTTCGTTATTGCTTGATCAATAATTTGTTGTTTTTAAAATCTGGTACCCTCGATAATTAATTCCCAAGGTTTTTCCATGCTGTAAATACGGCTATATATATATATATATATATATATATATATATATATATATATATATATATATATATATATATATATATATATATATATATATATATATATATATATATATATATATATATATATATATATATATATATATATATAGGATATTTCATGATTAATAATAAAGAAGTTAGGAAGTGATAGTATGGATTATCAAAAGTAAAAATGTTTTCATAAACATGCGTCCAAACTTCACTGGGTTTAGGGATACAGTTGTTTTAGTTTAGAGGGTTTGTTAACCTTACCGTATTATAACAGCCATGTTAACATAAAAAAAGTTCATTTTTACCACAGATTCTTTCCTTTGGATTCATAAATACATAGTAAGTTATTCATTGTAAAATTCACATTTGACTAGAAATTAGAAATTTCTTGTAAGATGTGAAAGTTAAATTTTGCGTATTTTCAGTTGGTGTGGAGATACAACTGTTGGTATATTAAACATACAAAATTCCCCTAAAAACGGTAATGAAATACAAATTGCATATTGGGTACATTTATTGACGAATTAAATGAAAGGTAATACTTTATTACACTGCATTGCAAATACAATGTTCAAATACCCAACCACCAGCTTCAATACACTTCGCATTCTCTTGTCAATTGCAGGTAAAATTAGTTAAATTTTGCCTATTTTCAATTGGTGCAGAGATACAACTTTTGAAATATAGAACATATTAAATTCTCCTATAATGTTGTTAATGAACTGCAAATGGCTTATTGAGTACATTTATTTGATGAATCAAATGAAAGATAATTCACGATTATACTACATTGCATTGGTTCACAACAGTAAATGTTCAAATACCCCAATATAGTTTTCAATACACTTTACAACTCTCAAATGAACGTGTAGCTCTACATATTGTATCTTTGTCTTCTTTTATGATGATACCAATGCGCATAATGCGAGTTATCAATTCGTCTCGTGTTTACCTGTATTTTGTACACTTCAGTTTTCATCCATCTCCTTAGACAATCTAAAGTTGTTAAGGTTTGGGGACCTTGGTGGCCAGTGAACGTGACCACTGCTGGCCGGTCCATCGTTCGTTGAATATTTGATTTAGATGCTATGTTACTTGACGAGTAGAATGTGCTGTGACTTCATCTTGCTAGATGAAAATACTCCAACCTTGTATCCAAAGTAACATTCTCCAATAAAATTGGAAATTTGTTTTTTAAAAAGTCAAAATACATAGGATCTTTGAGATGATTTGGTAAGACAATAGGCACAATCAACTGACTGTCGATCACACCGCACCGCACGTTAACTAAAAAGTGATTCTGAAAATTTGATCCCACAATGGAATGTGGATTTTCTTCTGACCACGTATGTAAGTTGTGAGTATTGATGTCTCGAGTGAAAGTAACTTCATTGGTGAACAATTTAAATGGTATTAATCTGCGATTGCGAAGTATCCCTCGGAAAAATTCCAGTCGCTTAGTCTCATCTTCTACTTGAAGGTATTGCACACTCTGTAGATGGAAAGGATGCAAGTCGTGCTGATGTAATGTTGGATGGGGAATACCGATACGCCTTGAATTAGTCTTGTGTTTGATGCATGGCTTTGTTCTACCTACTGAAGAATGTTTTTTACTTTATCCACATTTTGTTCATCGGCACTTTCAGAGGAAATATACCTACTGAAGAAATGCGCCAGTATCACACAGTTTGTTGTAGATACCAGTACACACTTTTGAATCAGGCACTCTGTGAGTTGGGAACCTTCTATGGTATTCTCCACAAGCAGCAAGAGCATACAAAAACCGTGAACAAATGCCATGTTTGCATATTCATCGTGTGTAAATATATGCGGCATTGTTATAAACATGTGTAATCACAAATAGAGTCCGGTTACAACTGAAGTCATAGGCCACATTTACATAATATCACCTTATACAGGAAAATACTCAATTCAAATACATTGTGAAGTTTAGAATGTAGAATGTAATATTTATTTATGAATACAACGGAATTAATTTGTGGTAAAATATAAAAATTTTTTTATATCACAGTAACTGTTATAGGTGTAGGATCAGTGAGCCTTAAAACTAAATAGACTGTATTCCACACCCATTAAAATTTGGACACATATTTGCAGGTACATTTTTTCTCGCGATAGCCAATACTATACCTGCTAAATTATTTACTATTCATCATGAAGCACCCTGTATATATGAATATTATTATTTAACAGTCTTATGCCTCACTAAGGTGGTCACCACTGGGAAAACGTAGATACGTTGCATAAAAAAACAAAAAAGAAGTACTGAGAATGTTTAGGAAGAATGAAAATGAGGAGAGACCTCCGAGAGAATTTATATTATTATTATAATTATTATTCCTTTTATTGAAAATTGCTAATATTAATGTCAATAATCTCAATTGTGTGTAGTAGTAGTATTTTACTATTACTGCTTTTATTCTTATTTTAGTATTTTCGTTTCATATTTAATTATTATTATCAAAACGATGTAAATATGCATAATTTGAATAATAATAATGGTGTAACATTATTATTATTACTATTATTATTATTATTATTATTATTATTTTTTTTTTTTTTTTTTTTTTTTTTTTTTTTTTTTTTTTTTTTTTTTTTTTTTTTTTTTTTTTTTTTTTTTTTTTTTTTTTTTTTTTTTTTTTTTTTTTTTATTATTGTATTATTATTATTATTATTATATTATTATTATTATTATTATTTGTAAAAATGTTATTTTTATTAGTATTATTGTAGTAAATGATATCATAACTAAAGCTTCTGATAGTTATTAGCATAATAAGAACTAACATTAATAGTATTAGAGCAGTTTGTAACTTCAGAAGTAACTTATTATAACATTGTATTCTTAAACGAAGTAAAATATTATAATGTATTAAACCTTTGTGCTCAAAGGAAACCTGTATTCTTAAACGAAGTAAAATATTATAATGTATTAAACCTTTGGGCTCAAAGGAAACCACTTGTGTTTACCCTAGCAGCCCCTTTTCAGAGAACTGGACGGTCAGAACATTATTATTATTGAATTTAGTAGTTAGGACATACTGTAAAAGTTGAAAACCTGTAAATGTACAATATCTTAATAAAGCTTCTGAAAGTGAAAAATTGAAACTATGTTTAAAATTATTTTAGGTGTTCTTGTACAAGCAATGAGGCAGGGCTATTGGGTCATTCTCGATGAGCTTAATTTGGCCCCGACAGACATACTTGAGGCTCTCAACCGACTTCTTGATGACAATCGCGAACTCTTTATTCCAGAAATTGAAACTACAGTAAAAGCACACCCAAAATTTATGCTTTTTGCTACTCAAAACCCCCCTGGTCTTTATGGAGGAAGACAGGTACGATTTTTATTTAGTTGATAATAATTTCTCATCGTCATCCCAATGTAAAGGATTTAGTAAAATATTTAAATTTCTCGTTTATGTTAAAAGTCTAAAAATGTATTATATTTCAACAAATGTATGGTGAAGATGTTTTTAAGAAGAAAAAAAAATTTTTTTTTATTTTTTTATTTTATTTATTTTTTTTATTTTTTTGGTTTTGTCAGGTTCTCTCAAGAGCATTCAGAAATCGTTTTGTTGAGCTTCATTTTGATGCGATTCCACCTTTAGAATTGCAAACTATTTTAAAGGAAAGATGTGATATTCCTGAGAGTTTGAGTAAGAAAATGGTATTGGTGTTACAAGATCTTCAAAATAGAAGAAGAACTTCTAGTGTCTTTCAGGTTTTAATATATATATATATATATATATATATATATATATATATATATATATATATATATATATATATATATATATATATATATATATATATATATATATATATATATATATATATATTATATATTAATTCTTGAATCCATTAAGCTGTTAAATTAAAAACAACTATCAGAAAAAACAATTGATAATAACTATTGTAGAGAATGTAAGGCAGATTTATCAATTAGTGAATGGTCTTGTTAATAAGAACACTTTACATAGGATGGTATTTTTTTCTTCTATACATTCTGAAAGGATTTTCTTGAATGTTTCTATATCAGTCTCAATACTGCGATTCGAGTTTCTTGATACTTTGGGATCTCTATGAATATGTAAATTTTTTATTACCTTAAAAAAAAATTTGCCTGTAGTAGTAGTAGCGCACCAGCCTGTACAAGGTAATATCAATTTTATCAAATGAATCCAATTATGATGTAGGACTTTTGTTGAATGGCTGAGTTAAACTATTGAATGTCTTTGTTGTGAAATGATTTATTAAAAGTATTTTTGCTTTCGTTATTGTAAATTAATTTTCATTTTATTCTTTTACAGGGAAAACAGTCATTCATTACCTTAAGAGATTTGTTTCGTTGGGCAGAAAGGTATCGTTTGTCTTCAAAAATTGATGGTTTATATGATTGGGATCAACACATGGCAGATGAAGGGTATTTAGTATTAGCTGGAAAAATTCGAATAGAAGAAGAAGTAGATGCCATTATGAAAGTCCTTAAACATCGCTTAAAAAGGGAAGTTAAAATTGAACATTTATTTACCCTCGGACCTGAAACATCATTGGTTACCAAACCTATCCTTGAAAAACTAGAGAATATTGAAGAATTTGAGCATATTGTATGGACTTTAGATATGAGAAGACTTTATGTACTAATATCCAAAGCCTTAAGCTTTTGCGAGCCTGTATTATTGGTTGGTGATACAGGATGTGGAAAAACCACTGTATGCCAGATGATCGCATCAGTAAAGAAACAAAAGTTGTATACTATTAACTGTCACATGCACACTGAAGGAGCTGATTTCTTAGGAGGGTTGAGGCCTGTAAGAGATAGAACTTCTGTTGATGATAACAGATTATTTGAGTGGGTTGATGGTCCTTTGATTCAGTCTATGAAGGAAGGTGGTTTGTTTCTAGCTGATGAAATTTCTCTGGCCGATGACAGTGTATTAGAAAGACTAAATTCTGTTCTTGAACCTGAAAGAACACTGGTGTTGGCAGAAAAGGCTGGAGAAGGTCTAGAAGAATTTTCAAATCTGGAAATTATTGTTGCGCATAAAGAGTTTCGTCTTGTAGGAACTATGAATCCTGGTGGAGATTATGGTAAAAAGGAACTCTCTCCTGCCTTACGGAATAGATTGACAGAAATTTGGTGTCCAAAAGTTGATATCACTCGATCTGCCTCAGACGTTAAGTTAATTATAAGTCATAATATTAGCAAGTCGATTGATCTTGGGCACAAAATTGAAGATTCAATTGTGTACTTTTTAAAGTACTTTACTGAAACTGAACTTGGGAAAAAGATCACAGTTAGCATAAGAGATATTTTGTGTTGGGTTCTGTTTATAAATCAAGCAGTAACCAAATCTTTTCCATTAGATATTGGCAAAGCATATGTTCATGGTGCTTGCTTAGTAATACTAGATGGCTTAGGATCCGGTTGTACTGGTGGTGCTGTACAGAATTGGAAGAAAATGAAAGAAAAGGCCCTAAAATGTTTATGCATGCAAGCCCAGAATATGTCACAATTATCAGTGAGCCCATCAGATTTCATTGTTCCAGAAACTGGAACTGTAAGAAATGATGATTTTTTTGGTATTGAACCTTTTCTTATCCCCAAAGGAAAATACCACTAGCAACTACTTTAATATATTCGCATTTGAGGCTCCCAACACATGTTTGAATTTGTTGCGACTCCTCCGCGGCCTACAACTTTCACGACCAATTTTGTTGGAGGGAAGTCCAGGTGTTGGTAAAACAAGCTTAGTAATTGCTCTTAGCCAGAGCGTCCGGGAATAATATAGTGAGAATTAATCTTTCGGAGCAAACTGATGTTAGTGATCTTTTTGGAGCCGACTTACCAGTTGAAGGTAGTGAAGGAGGAAAGTTTGCTTGGAGAGATGGACCAGTCCTCCAGGCAATGAAAAAAGGATCATGGATAGTTTTTGACGAATTGAATTTAGCCTCACAATCAGTGTTAGAAGGCTTAAATGCTTGTTTCGATCATAGAGGGGAAATTTATATTCCAGAATTGAATAAAAGTTTTGCCGTTGAACATAGTTTAACTAAAATATTTGCCTGTCAAAATCCTCAGTTTGAAGGAGGAGCAAGAAAAGGATTACCAAAATCGTTTCTCAATAGATTTACACAGGTAAGTGATTACCAGAGAATGGCTGTTCTTTATATATATATATATATATATATATATATATATATATATATATATATATATATATATATATATATATATATATATATATATATATATATATATATATATATATATATATATATATATATATATATATAATATATCAGTATTGCTCCGTTTGAGTTTAATTTTAATGAAGAAAAGTGTGGCAAAAAATTAATGAAGTATACTAATGAATTAAAGATCTTTATTACTTTCACATTTATAAATTAACTCATCGTTTTAACTACTAGTTGTAGTCATTATCAAGAGTTGCTGAAATATATATATATATATATATATATATATATATATATATATATATATATATATATATATATATATATATATATATATATATATATATATATATATATATATATATATATATATATATATATATTTTGGTGAAGAAACCAATTGAAAATCATTATTTTGTTCTTTTGAGATGAAGTGCATTTCTTGAGAGATAGATAGCTTTCTTTAATTTCTTTTGCCTGTTTTATTCAAGAAAACGGTTTTTATTTTCACCTCGAAGGAAAGAAATTATAATCACAAATTATATGACTGCTTGAAATATTTTTAAAAAAAAATGTATGGTTGTATGCAGAATTAATATTTTAATTGTCTAAAAAGTATGTTTGAGAATTAGAGAATTTGGTGCTAGAACCAGAAGTAAAATTGAAAGGTGAAGTGAAGGGTTTATGATAAAGTTAAATAAAAATACATAGATCAACAATACAAAGGTAATAATTTAGGTTTGAAAGACATTGCACATGATTTTTGTTTTGATGGCTTTAATAAGGAGGACCTATGAACTATCCTTTTAACAAGTCAGGTGTCAATTTAGAAATCTTTGCATTTTATGTTGATTGTGTTAAATGCAGAAGAGATAAGGAAAATGAATGTTATCATTGATTTTTAAGTTTTTTTTTTATTTATTGAAATGCTTCACATTTATTTATTTATTTATTTTCAAGTTTTAAATTTTATGTTGGACTAGGAATAATTGTCTGCTTCATAATAATTAGCTTCCCTCTTTATATTTTATTTATAGGTATTTGTTGAGCCTTTGTCTTCTTTTGACTTGGAATTTATTCTTCGATCTGTTCACACCAAAATTCCTTATGAGATTATCAACAAAATGGTTAAATTTAATGAAGTTCTTGTTGAAGAAATTTTAGAGAAAAGGAAATGGGGTACTAAAGGAGGTCCTTGGGAATTAAATCTTCGAGATTTAATTAGGTAAAAGTTTTTAAATTTTTACTTTATGATTATTACTATCCCATTAATATTCCTATAGTTAAAAGATGATTTGTTAATTAATATTTTAATTTGAATCCCGAATTATTTGTTTACAAATTTTATTTCTAACCTTTAATTTAAGTTTGATGAAATGCAGTGTTTAGTAGATTAGTAAAACTGTTATTATTTAATTTATAATTTATCATATATATATATATATATATATATATATATATATATATATATATATATATATATATATATATATATATATATATATATATATATATATATATATATATATATATATATATATATATAAGGTGGTGTGATGTGATGGTTGAAAATCAAGATGTAGCAATAAGTCTCAATCCAGGTGAATATGTGGAATTCATATATGCAGATAAAATGAGAACAAAAAGTGATCGGGAAGAAATATATAGAGTCTATAATAATGTCTTTGACACCAATCGTTACCCATTATATAGGAAATCAGGGACTTTCTTTATTAGTGAAGGAAGCTTACAAGCTGGTAGAGCAGTTTTACAAAGAAAGACCTCTTCGATTGATATAAAGGTAAGTGCTTTTCCCTGGGCAAAAAGAACTAGGGTTAGTTATAATTTTTTATTGTTCGAACTTCAAAGCTCATAAATAAAGCTTGGTATATCAAGAAAATGGTGTAACATTTTTGGAACAAGCCATATAAGGTAACTTGATTATTTTGGCTTTTTATATATATATATATATATATATATATATATATATATATATATATATATATATATATATATATATATATATATATATATATATATATATATATATATATATATATATATATATATATATAATATTATATATATTTTTTTGTTTTTATGCAAGTGTAAGTAAAGGTAGTGTTATAAATATTGTCATAAGTGAAAAAAAAGAAAGCAAATAAACATTAATTGCAATACACATTTTAAATGTTAATGTTTTCTGTTTATATTAAAAAAAAAATTTTTTTTTGTGTGTGTATGCGTGCGTGTGGGTGGAAAAACAAAGAATTTAATATTTCAGTTTTAAATTTTCATCCCACAGTTCGATGACAAAACACATTCAGACTTGTATGTACTTCATAGCCAGACACCATATTTGGAATCCTTAATTAATTGTGTTAATATGAATTGGATGGCACTCCTGGTAAGTATATTATAGTTATTTGACACTCTGTATTAAGTTTATTTCACTTCCTACAGTCTAAAATTAAAATATTTAGAATTACAATTCTAAATAGACTATTTGTGTTAATTGTAAATACTGTGAGATTTTGAAATTTATTAATTTATCCAGTCCCGATCGCAAAACATACTATTTTATTCTGTATATTGCTGTAATTTAGATATTAGCTTATTAAATAGGGAATTATTTTCTGGATAAAAGCGCATTTGAATCTAAAGTTTTGCTATAAATTTTTTACATTTTCTGAAATTATTCAAATTTCTTTTTGTCCCCAAACTTTTTTTTTTCATATATATATATATATATATATATATATATATATATATATATATATATATATATATATATATATATATATATATATATATATATATATATATATATATATATATATATATTTATTTATCTTTTTTTTTAATGTTTCCTCCGGTGGGCAAAGGCCGGAGGCCTACCAAATTCCACCGGAGTTGGGAAAGATCTATTATCATGGTCGATGGTGGCCGACGTGTCCAGATACACGGCGTTTGAAAGTATGCAAGTCAAAGGAAGTTGGGAAAACAGATGAAGGGAGTGTGTTCCAGACTTTACCAGTAGAGTATATGTAAGACTTGAGCATAGCGGTTAAGTCTGGGGTCGGAGAGTTGGACAGAGAAAGGATGAGAATGTGTAGAAAGGCGTGTCGCACGAGCTCTTCTCAATGGAGGAGGTATGCGACGAGAGAGTTCAGAAGAGCAGTGTCCGTTGTAATAGCGATAGTAAAGAGAGAGAGTGACGCAACAATTCGACGGGCAGAAAGAGATTGAAGAGAGTTAGTAAGAGCAGGAGAGTTGATGAGACGAAATGCCCTAGACTCCACCTTCTCTAGGAGAGCTGTATGTGTGGAACCACCCCAGATGTGCGAAGCATACTCCATACAGGGGCGAACAACACCCCTATACAGAGCAAGCAACTGGGGTGGCGTGAAGTAATTCTGAAGGCGCCTCAGAACACCCAACCTCTTAGAAGCTTGTTTAGAAATGTGAGAAAAGTAATGTGATATTTCCAAGAAAGATCACGAGAAAAAGAAACACCAAGAATATTAAGAACAGATGAAGGCTTGAGTTGTGTGTTTTCGAAGAAGATATCATAGTTGTGTGGAAGATTGTGTCGAGTGGAGAGATGAAGGAATTGAGTTTTTGAGGCATTGAAAACAACCATGTTTTCTCTGCCCCAATTTGAAATACGAGAAAGATCAGAGGTTAGTTGCTCCAAGGCTACCCTTCTTGAGTCTATCAACTGCTGGGGCGTTTTTCAAACTGGAAAGAATAATGAAGGGTGGAGTCATCAGCATAGGAGTGGATAGGAGATGAGGTGATAGAGAGAAGGTCATTAATGAAAAGTAGAAAAAGTGTTGGTGATAGGACAGAACCCTGAGGAACACCACTGTTAATAGATTTAAAGGATGAACGGTGGCCGTCTACAACAGCTGCTATAGAACGACCAGAAAGGAAATGAGCGAGAAAGATCACAGAGAGAAGGATAGATACCGAAAGAGGGAAGTTTAGAAATCAAAGCTTTGTGCCAGACTCTATCGAAGGCTTTCGATATGTCCAGCGCGACAGCAAAAGATTCACCGAAATGCCGAAGAGCGGAGGACCAAGAGTCAGAGAGAAGGGAAAGAAGATCACCAGTAGAGCGTTTCTTACGAAAGCCATACTGGCGATCAGAGATAAGATTTGAAGAATTGAGATGTTTCCAAATCTTCCTGTTAAGGATAGATTCGAAAACTTTAGAGAAGAACGGAGGTCAAAGAAATAGGACGGTAGTTGGAGGGTTGAGAGGGGTCCCCCTTCTTCGGCACAGGTTGAATGAGCGCACGTTTCCAGCAAGAAGGGAAGGTTGAAGTAGAGAAGACAAAGACGAAATAGTTTACCGAGGCAGGGTGCAAGCTCGGAAGCACAAGTTTTGAGAACCACAGGAGGAATACCATCAGGACCGTACGCCTTCTTAGTATTAAGCTCAGAGAGAGCAGAAATGACATCTTTAGAAGAAATTCTAATTGTAGGCATAATTGAGTTAGAGGGGTTGAAGGAGGAGGAATAGCTCCGGAATCGTCTAAGGTTGAATTTAGAGGCAAAAGTTTGAGCAAAGAGTTCAGCTTTAGAAGAAGGTAAAACAGCAGTTGTGCCGTCGGAAGATATTAAAGGAGGGAAAGAGGAAGAAGCAAAGTTAGAGTTGACATTTTTTGCAAAATGCCAGAAAGAACGTGAAGAAGAGGAACCAGAAAGATTATTGCATTTTCTACGGAGAAAGGAGTTTTTAGTGTTACGAAGGATAGATTTTGCACGATTCCGGGATGAAATATAAGTAGCGTGAGTTTCTGGAGTTTGAAGACGACGGTAATCCCTGAAGGCAGCATCCCTGCGGCGGATAGCACGAGAACAAGCAGAGTTAAACCAAGGTTTGTTAGGTTTAGTAGAAGGGAAAGAATATGGAATGTATGCCTCCATGCCAGAGAGAATCACCTCGGTAATGCGTTCTGCACACTCCGAGGGACCCCTCCCACGGAAGCAATAATCATTCCACGGGAAATCGAAGAAGTACGACCGCAAGTCCGACCAGCTTGCGGCACCGAAGTGCCACAAACGTTTCCTTTCCGTAGAAGGGGGTCTTTCCTGCGGAAGACTTGAAGAGATAGAAGAGGATACAGAGATAAGAAGGTGATCGGAGGAACCCAGAGGAGGAAAGAGTTTAACAGTATAAGGAGAAGGATTAGAAGTTAGGAAAAAGGTCTAGAATGTTGGGTTCATCTCCAAGACGATCAGGGATACGAGTAGGGAGCTGCACCAACTGCTCAAGGTCGTTTTGGATAGCGAAAAGGAAGGCACGTTCACCAGCTGTATCATGAGAACTAGAAGAAAGCCATTGGCGGTGGTGAACATTGAAATCACCTAATATGATGATTTCAGAGAAAGAGAAGAAGAGAGAATGTGCTCTATTTTGGAGTTTAAATAGTCGAAGAATTTAGGATAGTCAGTAGAATTAGGAGATAAATAAACAGAACAAATGAATTTAGTTGTAGAATGGCAAGAGAGCCTAAGCCATAAGGTTGAGAATTCGGAAGACTCCAAATTAGAGACACGAGAACAAACAACATCGTTGCGCACGTATGCACAACAACCGCCTTTGGCTGAAAATTGAGGATAGAGACAGTAGGAGGAAACAGAATAGGGTTTGCTATCAGAACGCTCAAACATCTGAGTTTCGAGTCAAGAATAAGAGGTGAGGTCTAGAAGAAGAGAGGTGATGTTCAACAAAGTGGAAATTAGAGTGCAGACCGCGAATGTTGCAGAAATTAATGAAAAAAATAGACCGTGCATCAGGACAAGCCGGCAGCTGTGTCCTGGTGGCACCAACCCCATCACCGGAGGCCACCAACTCCCAAGTGGTGATGGGGAAAGGGGTGGATGAAGGGCTATTTTTGGAAGCCGCCCCCCGGGCTTCTCCGAGGCTACCGAAGTTGACGCCATTATTGATTTTTTTTTTTAAAGATGTGTTAGAAATGTTTTATGTATGTAAAGGAGAGCCTTCTCCGTGTAGATAGAAGGTGAGCGCGAAATATTATATATATATATATATATATATATATATATATATATATATATATATATATATATATATATATATATATATATATATGTTCAACAAAGTGGAAATTAGAGTGCAGACCGCGAATGTTGCAGAAAGTAATGAAAAAAATAGAGCGTGCAACAGGACAAGCCGGCAGCTGTGTCCTGGTGGCATCAACCCAATCACCGGAGGCCACCAACTCCCAAGTGGTGATGGGGGAAGGGGTGGATGAAGGGCTATTTTTGGAAGCCGCCCCCCGTGGCTTCTCCGAGGCTACCGAAGTTGACGCCATTATTGATTTTTTTTTTTAAAGATGTGTTAGAAATGTTTTATGTATGTAAAGGAGAGCCTACTCCGTGTAGATAGAAGGTGAGCGCGAAATATTATATATATATATATATATATATATATATATATATATATATATATATATATATATATATATATATATATATATATATATATATATATATATATATATATATATTTACAAAAGTTGCACATAATCTATTTGTAATAAGCAGGTGTTGAGTCATTTTTTAAATTTCCCTTTCTTAGTTGGCCTCAGGGTTGACAAAATTGTTGAGCTGTTGTTGTTTTTAGTTTTTATGTTTTTTAAATAATAATACTAACAAAAGGTAATTTTTTATCCAGTCTTTATTTTTAAATCATTTATATTAATGATCTTGTAACTTTTTGAAAATATTGTAGTAAGCTGTCAAAAAAAAAAAAAAAATATCGTGTGTAGCTGGTTTGAAAAAAAAAAAAAAATTATAGTTTAAACCAGACAACCCTGGGTAATCTGTATGCTTTTTTTTTATTATTCATTCATTTATGCATTTGGTTGATTTAAACACTTTGTTTCCTTTGCAGCTAGGAATAATTTGTTTTATATATCTGAAAAGAATTAATTATTCAGTTCCTAAAGTAAGACTTTCACTGTCACTAGTGTGTGGTATATATAGTCACACATTATATACTCATAAAACTGTTTTCCAGTCGGTACATCATAACTTAGTTTGTATTAAGAAATGTTTTTTACTTTTTGATGAAACACTGCCTTACAAAATAGAATGTGAGGTTTTCTGTGTTTCCTAAAAATTTGAAAACTTAGGAAAACTTGTAAATAAATTGGTTTATATGAACATGGTATTATTCTCAGTAATTTCCTAGATACAGCTGTTTGAATATTAAATGCAAATCTCTTTTTTTTTTTTCTTCCTTTCACTCATACACAAGCAATCTTCTATATGATCCAGTTTGCAATTTATGAAGTGTAACAATAAGGCCATAAATCTTCCCACGTTGAATAGAATACGTCAATACATAATCCTATGAAATGTGAAAATCTTCACTGAAAAAGCATTTTAGTAACTGGCGTACATAAAATTCCAAAATTTTCTGATTCCAACAGGCTTTTAAACCAATTCCAGTTTTGATCCTGGTTTGATTTCATACCCTGAATCCACAAAATATTTAATGTTTAATAAACTGTACCAACATGTGCTTTAAAAAAAGGCGTTAAATTTTCTTAAAATAATTTAAAAAAGGATGTTTGTAAACGTTTTCGTCTTTCCAGCATGCTTTAATTTATCATTGTCAATATCTTGACGGGTTTAAAGTATATAGCGACATTATATTCTCAGGTCAAAGAACAGCATAACAGCAAATATTTTATTCATTAAGTTATATATATATATATATATATATATATATATATATATATATATATATATATATATATATATATATATATATATATATATATATATATATATATATATATATATATATATATATATATATATATATATATAACCTAGGTTGGCCCTAGTGGTGAAGGAAAATCTTCATTGGTGTGGTTATTGTCAAATTTGGCAGGACAGAGGCTGGAAACAATGTCTGTAAATTCACATATGGATGTTACAGAACTGTTGGGCGGCTTTGAGCAGGTTAGTTGTATTAGCATTTTTCATGGATTTATATTATAATAAATGATAAAAATAATAATAATAAATTTTTCATTTAAAGGCGGATAATAAGCGACAACTTTTAAATCTAATTGATGATATTCATAATTTTCTTTGGCAACAAATAAGAACATCTCTGCTAAATGATGAAGACTTTGAAAAGGTTACTAATCTTCTAAATCAGTGGAAAAACTTGTGTGGAGTTAAAGATGCAAGTAAGTAATTAATTGGTTTTTATATATATGAGTGTAAAACTGGAAGAAAACTGTCTATGACACGAGAAAGCTTTCTAAAGTTTTAAGCTATGATTCAGTTTAAAACATTTCACAGAAGTAGTTTCAGGTCCACTTAGATTTCAGAATCAAAATATATGCAAAGTTATTAGTGAGATTCAGAAACATAAAATCTCATACATTATGAAATTTCTAAAATAAGATTTGTTTGTTTCAATTTTATATTTTTAATATAGAAAAGAGAACAAGTTTTTGTTTCTGATGAAAGAGAAAAATACTCAACTTATATTAAGCATGAGTCACATTTAAAAAAAGAAAAATGAAACCGTATAAGAAAGTTTAAGCCTTTAAAAATTTTAATAATTTTATAAATAAATTTTTAGAGATTATATAATATATATATATATATATATATATATATATATATATATATATATATATATATATATATATATATATATATATATATATATATATATATATATATATATAATTCAAATAAATTTTCTTTCTTCCAACATACTTTTTTTGTAATATATTTATTATTCTCTCTCTTTCTCTCTTCTCCTCTCTGTCTGTCTCTCTCTCTCCTCTCTCTCTGTCTGTCTCTCCTCTCCTCTTTATCTCTTTCTTTCTTTCTTTCTTTCTTTCTTTCTTTCATAATCAGCCAGTACTATTATTTTTCTTTTCAAAAAAAAGAAAAGAAAAGTCAAAGGATGAAAAACTAACAGTCCGATTTTCTTTCAAACATTTGTGTTAGCCTGGTTAATTGCATGTCACGCTTGAATAAGGAGACTCGGTTATAATCCCAAAAGTTAGCAATTTCCATTAGTCCATTGAAATGTTTCAATTTTTTACTTTTTAATTTTTTTAAAAAAAATAAAAAAAAAAAAAAAAAAAAAAAAAAAAAAAAATTATATATATTTATATATATATTATATATAATATATAATATATATATATATATATATATATATATATATATATATATATATATATATATATATATATATATATATATATATATATATATATATATATATAATATATATATATATATATATATATATATATATAAGGAATAGGAAGAAGCACACCTGAAGAAGTAAATCAGTTTTTCCACATATGTGAGGCAATTCAAGATTTATTGAAAAATCTTGAAAAGGTTAGTTTGTGATTTATTTAAAAAATTATTATTATTGTTATTGTTGTTGTTCTTTCCCCATATCATTCTGCTACCTTGTTGCTTACTGTTGGACAATTTTCTGTGATTTAATTTTAATAAAATATGAAAGGAGTTATTGATTACAGTAATGCACAGGCAGACGATAATTTTATATATATATATATATATTATATATATATATATATATATATATATATATATATATATATATATATATATATATATATATATATATATATATATATATATATATATATATATATATATATATATATATATATATATATATATATATATATATATATATATATATATATATATATATATATATATATATATATATATATATATATATATATATATATATATATATATATATATATATATATATATATATATATATGAGGAAGTTTTTACATCCAAGATGATTAAAGTATTTCACATTGGTCATATGAAACGACCGGGACTGCGGACGGGCTAAAAATCAGGGAAAACCTGGGTTTGCCTGCCGGGGTTAAAAAAGCAAATTATACAAAATGGGACAGTCCAATTTGAAATTTTAAAAAATATTTTAGCCGATTCTCCTGAAATTTTCAGTGTATATAGCCTTTTTCCTGGTGAAAAAGTCCATTTCTAGCGTTTTTCTGTGCCTATAACTGTTAAAAAGTTTTTTTTTGAATTTGACCCTCTTTCAAATGAATGACTGAGCCAAACCACTTTTTGGAATGACCTGAAATTTGGATTGTATATTCAGAATTTTATGAGATACAAAAGCTTCTAACAGACATTTGCTTCCAAATTTATAGGGAAAATGTTATAAGCCAAAAACTTACCAACTATCGAAAAAAAAAAAAAAACTTTTCGGACAAAAAAAAAAAAAACTACAATTATAACATTTCTTATTTTTTGTAGATATATAGAGGATAGATGGGGATACAAATTCCCCACCCCCTTCTCTCTCTCTCTCTCTATATATATATATATATATATATATATATATATATATATATATATATATATATATATATATATATATATATATATATATATATATATATATATATATATATATACTCTCTCTCTCTCTGATATCCGGTAAAAATAAAATTCTTAATTATAAGTGCAAAATGTTCAAATTATTGAAGCATCCAATATCTTTGTATACTGTTTTTCATTTACTTCATTTTTTCAACTGAATTTTAAATATATATCTTTGGGTATTCTAATTATCCAATAAATTCACTATCCGGCCCATCACTAATATATATATATATATATTATATATATATATATATATATATATATATATATATATATATATATATATATATATATATATATATATATATATATATATATATATATATATATATATATATATATATATATATATATATATATATTATATATTAGACCTGTCATCCTTTGAAAAATTGCAAGAAGTGAAGAATTTTGAGAAAAGTTGTATCGATCTTCAAAAGAGAGTTGAATCATCTGCAACTGTGAGCGGAGGAGGAACATTTGAATGGGTCGATTCTGCATTGGTGAAGGTAAAGTTTGTTTGCCATTAAACTTTCTTATAAGTGATTTACTTCTGTGATCTTAAAATTTTTACTGTTCTTTCAGGCTGTTTGCAAAGGATATTGGTTGTTAATTGATGGTGTAAACTTGTGTTCGCCTTCTGTCTTAGATCGTTTGAATGGACTATTGGAACCAGGAGGAACATTAGTCATGAATGAAAGAGGGTCTGTTGATTCTGACGTCCTTACGATAACACCTCATCCAAATTTTCGTCTTTTCTTAACAATGGATCCTCAACATGGGGAAATATCAAGGTATTTCTAGCCTTCTTTATATTTAAAAACAAAACGACTTTTAATTCATTTCCTGTGCTCATTGCCAGGTCTTCAGATTGCCTGTAACCCCACTAACATTATATATTATTAAATTTAATGATGGGACAATTAGGAATTTTTTGATGATGACGATGATGGTGAAATTGAAAAAAGAGTATGTTTAAAGCATCCGTTATTTTAATAAAATAATTTTATAATTAGAAAGATTTAAATTGTTTTTTCTTTATTCTTTATTCAAACGTATAAATACTCTTAATTTTAATATGTAGTACAATGTGTCCCACTCGTTCTCTGCCCCAGATATGCGCCTTTAGATATCAAAATAATGGTCATAAGTTAATAAAATTTATCACCAACAAACCTTGGTGTGTTAGAATCGTGCTGAAATTACAAGTATTGGAGTGATCACCATTACCATCAAGGCATACCTGCACACGCTTTTCCATGTTACTGAAGGTTGCTGCCAATATATTGGGAGTCACAGCGTCAGTAGCCTGTCGAATGTTGTGTTTCAGTTGCATGACAATATGTGCCTTGTGGCGATACCCTCACTTTCAGCATACTCCATATGAAGAAATCCTACGTGGTAAAGTCAGGCTAATTTGGTTATTGACCTGATTTTCAAAGAACTCAATTTCTTACATGCTGATATTGGAAATGTCGTAAGTGGCGCCATCCTGCTGAAATTAGCTAGTACTGAGTTTCTCTTCATCCAAATTGATTTACGAACTCATTGAGTATGTTCATATGACTAGCACTTTGATATCTATAAGCGCATATCAGAGGCCAAGAGCTGGTGGGACGCCATGTATAATAGTATCTTCAGAACAATGATTTTAAAAATTTTAATATGTGAGAACATGGACAAATATGCAAAATTCTAGTACTTTAAATTTAGAGCTCTTAAATTGTGATGCAGAAATATCTTTTGTTCCTGGGGTAATTCGATTTCGTCTTGGAGAATATACTTGGCTTCCACTACTAAACAGCCTTTCACTCTCAATTGAAGGTGGAGCAGAGATATATTTATAAGCCAATGTATGAAATATTAATTTGCAAAACAATTGGCAGAAATTTGACCATGACTTGTGAGAAAAAATATACCTATTTTCCGTTGACGACTAATCGTCCCATCACTAATTAAATTGTTTGTGTAATATAGAGCCTATTTGACAATTATCAAACTTAACATTTCAGAGCAATGAGAAATAGAGGAATTGAAATATTCATCACAGGAATGTGGCATAATGATTTAGACATAAAATCTTTGTTCCTTGCTCAGAATTTGAAGGATGAAATCATTCAGAATTTTCTCGCTAGCTTTTATTTTCAACTTTGTCAAAAACTATCAGGTAAGTTAAAAATATTAAATTTTGTTTTCAAATTTTCGAAGAAAAGAATAGTTAAGCAATTTAGGTGTTTGAGCCGCCGCCTCCTTTTTCTTTCTTTATTCTTTCTTTCTTCTTTCTTTCTTCTTTCTTCATCATCACCACCACCACCATCATCACTCAATTACAGGGCCTTTTTCAAGGAAAGGGCAGAAATTTAAAATATAAGGAAATCCTCCCACGCCCAAGAATAACAAGTCTCAGATGAGCGCTGTTGAATGCCTTAAAGAGAGGTAGATTAAATGCAACTGGTGAAACAGATGGAGGAGGGAGTTTCGCAGAACGGCTCTAAGTAAATGAAATGGAGGAGGCACCACAAATACCGTACCTGGAATTTCCAATATTCAAATCAAATTCGTATGAAAGCGTCACTCCTTGTTCAACAAGGACAACGCAATTGTGGTCGAACGTGAGAGGTTAATTACCTCAAGCATCTGCTGCTGTAGTACCTATAGAAAAGAGATAGTATGTGAATATTACATGACAAATATAGAGGGTCAAGGAAGTTTGAAAGTAGGGGACAGTTTATTATTAGTCTTTTAATTAACCTTAGACTCAACCCTATTCAAAAGAAGAGTGAAACCTGAGCTCTTGCTGTACCCTGTCAAAAGCTTTAGATACCTTCAAGCACCAACACTCAAGACTCCCCATAGCCTCTAATGGTTAAAAATCATAAATCAGAAGATAAGAAAGTATGTCACCATTTAACCTCAGTCGTCGAAAGTCATACCAATGATCAGAAAGAAGGAAATGAGATTCTAGAATCTAGATAATCCAGAAAATGAGAACTGAGAAGAGTTTCAAAGATTTTTGACTAAGTGAAAGCTATAAGACTATTTTTTTAAAGAGTCAGAGTGGCTACCCCTTTTTGGAATCGGCTCAACAAATCTGTGCTTCTAGAATTGAGTAAAACTATTAGTATTGATGTGTAGAGAGTAGAGTCGAACAAGGACAAGCAACAACTCAGATGCATACTCCATGAAAGCAAGGAGAGCATCGCCATCTGGAACACTAGCGTAAGACATCAGTCTTTCCAGATCATTTTAATCACAGGTATAGACATGGGCAAACCTGAGTGGAAGAATAGGAGGAAGGATGCAGGAATCGTTCAAGATTGAATTTTCATGAGTATCAGCTACAGATCATAGATGGAATAATATGTAAGTGAAATATTATTAAAGATAGGCAAGAAATTTTTGAATCGTTTGAGAATGCAACTGACTATTCTCAATGACATTATTACTTCATCAGCCTTAAATATCTCTTATGTTCAAGAAATTAGGTATCACCTTGAGCAGATGCTTTTAAAATATAATTGTGCTTTGTTTTTTCAAACTTAAAAATCCATAATAATATAAAATATTAACAATTCGCAAGTGCAGTAGATCCTGGGTTTAAGCTTAAGGATAAGGTAACAAAAGGTCTTCTCTATTAGCGACAGTACAATTCATTTTCAAAGCTTCAAAAGTTTCTAATATTTTTATTGTTTTATCACAGGATTTAGTGGGATGAAATTCAAGAAACCCTCTATTAAAGAGGAAATTGTTCAGCTTTATGAGTTCAACTCAAAACTCGTCAGATGCATACAAAATACATAGCTTTCTGAAGAAAGGAATGTATAGATATATTGGGAAAATAATGATGAGATGTTTCTAACACTGGCAAAGCATCTTTAAAGAATCTTTAGCTTTCAAGGAAAAAGTTTTTGGCCTGACAGATGTTAATTGAATGAGAAAAATTTTGAATTTCTCAATTTGGGAAATTTTTACACTTGAGAATTTTATTCACAGTACAGTACCCTGTACTTGGACCCAAGCGTGATATATATATATATATATATATATATATATATATATATATATATATATATATATATATATATATATATATATATATATATATATATATATATATATTGTAAGGGATATCGCGCAACTTTGAATATCCAAACAGAAGAAAAATAAATTACAATATAGTTAAATTAAATTAAAGACGAAAAATTTAATACTTTTCACCCACCGTTGGTTATATCCACTGATGAGGGGTAGCTTCTGATTGATGATTCGATCAATTCGTCCGGTTCGCCTTTGAGTGATGGACGATGTCGGGACTCGAACTGCTGTTGGGTAATGTTGCTATCTTCGTTCGCGAAAAGATGACTTCCAGTGTTCCGCGAGTGCCATTTGGATTACGTAAAGAGCAAATGCAACGAGCACACAACAAGAACTTTTTCAGTAGTTCAAGGGTAAAGAAAACACTAAGAATTGATAAAGGTGTTTTATTTATAACCAGTATTAGATGATGATGATGACGAAAATAAACTCTTGACAACAAGGTCAGAACTTAGAGAAAGGTTTAGGAAAGAGCTGAACAGATTAGAGCTCTGGTTCAGAACTGACAGGAATGTTATTGACGAGTTAATTGTCAATAATGTCAATTTTTATGATGGAGGAACTTTACGGAACATAAGTATGTAAGTACTTGAGAATCTTTGAGATGATGTTGATTGTGGTTGAAGTAGTTCCGGCCTCGGAACTGTAATAAATTATATAAATTTTTATTATTTAATTTTCGTTATATAGATGTTGTAAATATGTTTCGTGTCGGAAAATAATATTATAAAACTCACGTGAACCGGGTAGGTGATGTGGTTTCACTTGGTGATATAAGTTCGAGAATGTTAGTCTTTTTTTTTACAAGTTGATAAATTGTCTCAAAGTTTAGGATGTTAATTTGTGTGTTTTAATTGTTATTTTATTATGATACATTTATCTGTAAAAGATAGGAAAAAAAGAAATTAGATTTATAAGACAAAAAGAGTAAAAACACAAAAGGACTCATCAGTTTTATTGTAGTGATGAATATCTGATAGTTCTTGATTGTTTACTATCTCTTTCTTGAATTACGATTTTCCAATATTGAGAACGAATATTAAGATCTTCATCGAGAATCTTCCATGTCATCGACCTGTTAAAAATATTAGCATTAGAAATATGCTCACAATATATATATAATATATATATATATATATATATATATATATATATATATATATATATATATATATATATATATATATATATATATATATATATATATATATATATATTATATATATATATATATATATATATATTCTGTTGGAAAAAAGAGAGAAGCCTACATTGAAACAATCAAAAGCGTGTAATTTCAGATTATTATTAGAATCCGGTTCCAACGTTCTGAAAATATGTTGATTGAGTGTTTATAAATAAAGTGGAAAAAATAGGAAAAGAAATTGTTACCAAACTTACCCGCTTGAGTTCATGAAGGAATGAATATAGGAGATAAGTTTGGAGTTAGAGAGAAAAATAGAAGAGAGGAGAATGTGCGGAAAGCTGAGTTACATTAATCTTTCACGAAGAAACTAGGGTTTGTAAAGCAATGTCAATTGTTATCTCGATCTTGTAAGGGTATTAAACAGCAATTCTATGGCCAGTAAATTTACAATAAGCTTCAAAATTTACAGCATTATAGAATTATTCTTAAAGATAAACACTGTGATCCTATATATATATATATATATATATATATATATATATATATATATATATATATATATATATATATATATATATATATATATATATATATATATATATATATATATATATATATATATATATATATATATATATATATATATATATATATATATATATATATATCGCGTATAACGTTTCATCTATTTTCCTTTGGTTTTGGAAGATATTGATCAATATCACCTTTCTACGGAAGTATCCTATATACATATAGAATTTCTTGTATACTGTAATTATTTAGATACATTTTTTTATATTCTTTTCTTTTAAAATATAATTTTATTGTTTTCATAGTAAATGTGCAAACATTTTTCTTGCAGGACATGAAAAACCGAATATTTCATGTTTAGCCCAGTCAGCTGCTCTTATTAAAAAGTTAGTTGAAGTGGGACAGCCTATTTGTGATGCAGTTGAGCTCAGTCTGAATGTTGCATTTATGAGGTATGATAATAAATTACCTGGAATCTTAATCTTGTATTTAAACTAAGGAAAGTTTTGCTTATGATTTTGTAATTTAAACTCTAGCTCAGTTCTTAAAGATGTTAAAAACTGTAACTAAAAATATAATTTTTTTCAGAAATTTCAGTAAAACTGGACAAAGATTGAAGGTGAAAAAATTTATTGAAACATCTTTAAAGAGCCTAAAGAAGTTTTTAGTTACTAAAAACCCTAAAAACTACAACCTGATGAACATGTTCTCTTTAAATAGTAAGGCATTGCAAACTTCATCTGTTTTAGGGTCACCTCTCCAGTTGGCAGCTTTGGTTGCCATGATTTCTGCAAATCAAAAACTACCTAGTCTTCAATTCCCAAATTCTCTCCCAAAGTGTCTCCCTCGGAGGATTAATCAAGGAACAGCGCTCTTCTTCAGCTTTGCTAATATTCCTTTAAAATATTGGACAGCATTTTCAATATTTTTGGATCATTTTCATAACAAATCAAAAGCTTTAATCACACTTAGCTCTCACCTGTCTGAAAAGTCTTCTGTTGCTTTTCAGTTGTTGGAAAATATTACAGATTCTGAATTACCATCAGATCCTAGATTCAATAACACCTTATTGAGTTCAAAAATTGGGTATAATGATGAAGAAGCAGTAACTTCATTAGCAAATAAGGCTCTAATAGGTCTTTGGGCTAAGATATTTCTCAGTCTTGATAAGTTAAAAACCAAAAAATTGAGAAATAAATCCTCTGTTGAAAAATCTGTTTATGAACTCTCTATTGGTATCAGTAAAGGAGTGATAGGAGAAAACAAAATTTACCATCCTTCTCTTAAATATCTTTCCTGTCTAATAAAAATGATTACAAATTTAATAATGTCATTATCAGAAGACACTGAAATTAATTTAGATGATCATGAGTATTTCAACCTAAGGAAAGCCTTAGAATGGAAAAGAAGACTTCGAACACTTTGTGATCAAAGTGTTTCAAAAGATAATTTTCACATTTTCTTTCCCAAGTTGGTTTTCCACTGGAAGAATTTACATGACCACCTACTTGATCAGATTCCAACATCTTGGAATAATCTAATATCGCAGGAAATGCAACAGGTTGTTGATCAATTAAAACTGGCTTTCTCTGCTCACTGTAGTCCTCTTCATCAATTGATTCCTGAAGTTAGAAATAATCTGGGTTGCCCTTTGCCATTTACAAATAGAGACTCTGCTCGAGCATTTGAAAAATTGTCTGAAATAACAGAGTTACTGATTCCACAAATAAGCTATGATAACGAGAAAGAAATTGAAAAAACCATATTTTTGTCAAGTGATAAAGGGAGTGAGGTAAAAAGATTTCTTGTAAATATTGCAATGGACATGTCAGGGTCGTCGAATGCAGAAGAATATTTAATTGAAATAGAAGAATTAGAGGATTCGGTCTCCCACCATCTTTCATTAGAATATTCAAAAGCTTCTACAGATTCTGGTATTGTTCATTTGTGGCCAATTATAGATTATTTTGCTTCAAGACAGTTAATGATGTCCACTGTTTTGAGCCAACAAGGAGCTGACTTGATCAAATGTAAAGATATTCTTACCAAGGCTTCTTCTATTCCAATCATGATTTTCGAGAACCCGAATGTATGTAGCAGTTTGCCAGCTGTAGCATTGTACATGTTTAACATTTCCAATTGTTCTAACCTTTATCCCAGCAAGTGGCTTAATTTTGATCCATCAAGTATTAGAGAGTCGAAAGACGAAAATGACATCTTCCCAAATTGGGAAGGAGAGCAGAATTTTGTACTCAGTCAGATGGGATGTAATCTTACTTATCATTTATTGTGTGGCTTTTCATATAACAACTTGGAAATGGGATTTGTGTCCATTGAAAATCACTCGGAGAAAGAAATTCAGTTAAGACAAATAAGAAAAACTTTATGGGAAAATTGGTTTACATTATCTGAAAATTCATGGCAGTTTGAAACTATATTCAGAAATTATATTAGAAGATTTGTTTATAATTTAATGAGTTCACTATCAAAAACTTTTAAAGTTGACTTGAAATGTGAATCTTTAGATGATCTTGAATTGTCAGACGTTATAGAAGAATTTGCGGCATCATTTGAAAAAAAATTGGGCATAGAATGTGCATCAATTTTGGAGAGTATGCTGGAAGTTAAAACTGCTTTTGAATCAAATGATGTATTAAGCATTGCTAAACTTGGCGTATTTGCAGGATTACTTCAGAGTTGGCTATTGTCACATATAGAGCCATTAGATCCGGCTCATGAAAGAAAAATTATGCTGGCCTATTGCAATGAAGAACTTCAAGAAACCAAAGGTTCGCTTATGTTTCTAAAATGGTTGAAAATTTTAAGGTATTGTCATACATCGGAAGGGATTCATCCACATGGATTTTATTACGAGAAAATATTGAATGAACTTAAAACGAAAATTCAGTCATTATCTCAAAAAGTTGCTCACAGACCAGAACCATCGCAATACAGTGATATTGTTCAGTCAATTTCACATTTCTTCAAGACAGTCTTTCTTCCATCTCGAATAATTGACATTGTCAAAGAATTGACAACCAACTCTAAAAGTATTATAACTGTACGTCAACATTGTGAAGGAACTTTGCGGTCTTGTGACATTTTTATTAAAAAATTATTAGTTTCGTACCCCCTTTACAGAGATTTAATAACTTCTCTTTTACATGGTGTTGTTATAGTTTGTGAGAGTGTAAGAATTTTAATGTTTTTAACAAAAAACAGAGAACTTTCAATGGCAGTTTCAAAAAACTTGACACAAGCAAATGAAAAAAAATTTGATAATGTCCTGTTATCAGTCTTGAATTATCCACATGAACGAAACGTTGACAATGCTGATAAATTCCTTACAAAAATGGTTGAGGACCAGGAATGCGTCACGCTTCTTATTAAAGAGAATTCTGAGAAACTTAACCTTTACCATCAAAACCAGTTTCTGTCCCTTAAAGCTTCATTTTATGATCTTTTGAATACTATTATTTTGCACAAATTTTCAAAAGAGAATTATATATTTTTGAAGTGTATTATTGAGAAAGTCATCTGCTGGTGGAGAGCACAAGAGAGTGAAAAAAAGAGAAAAGAAAAGGAAGAAGAAAGCCTGTTCATTTATAAATCTCGAAATTTAGCTGTATCTGAAACTGAAGAGGAGGAGATTCATCGGGAATATATGGAGCTTTTCCCAGACTTTGCTAATGAATTTAGTGACTTAGAATATTGTACAGAAAGTGATATGGAGGTAGATACAGAAAATGATATAGGAGTAGAGGTAAATTCTGAAAATATAAAGCTTACTGATGAGTTTTTAGAGGAAGTCATTGAAGTACATAGGCTGATTGTTACTAATTTCACTGAAACCTCATGGATAAAAGGAGAAAATAATGTTCATTCTAAGCCTTTAGTACCTGTAACCTTACGTACAATCCAAGTTCAGAATCTCTTGAAAACTGTTGGTCCTTTTGGAACAAACCGCCTTGATTCTAGTTCTTTGGGATCTTTAATACTTACCAATTATATGTCAAGCTCATTAGCCCAGAAATCACTTAAATTAACAGTAGTTGATAAGCCCTTTAATTATTATAACGATCCAGATTTAGAAGAAGCCTTAAAAGTTAAGCCTCTTTTAAAAACCCTTGAGAAAAAGTGTGATGAATTACTAGAAAAATGGCCATCACATCCTTCCCTTCTCATAATCCAAAAGGTTATATCTCGAATTCTTAACTTTTCTGTTACTTCCCCTTTGATTCGTTTAGTGATTGGATTGGAAGCAGTTTTGGAAAAAGCTCAGGAATGGGAAAAGAATGCTCACAAAGGAGTTTCTTTATTACAAGAACTTACTCCTATTACAGAACAAGTTATTGAATGGCGTAAAATGGAGCTTAAAGCTTGGAATTCGTGTCTGGATATGATTACAGTTAAAGTATATAATGAAGCTAATAAATTTTGGCCTCATTTGTATGAATCATTATTGTCAGTTACCTCTGATAATGTTAACGATCTCATTGAAGCCTTGAAGAATTTTATGGAATCTTCCCTTGTAGGTGATTTTAAGAGAAGGATAGAAATTTTAAAAGCTTTTCATTGTCATTTATGCGTTGAACTTAAGTATTGTCTGGATGATAAAAAGGAAGTGTTGAAAACATTAGTATCTATTACATGGAATTTTTATAAATTTTACCTCCAATTTGAATGCCTTGTTGAAGAGCATCTAAGGAATGAGAAAAACCCAATTGAAAAGAAAGTAAAGGAGTTTATTAAAATTATGAGATGGAATGATTTAAATTTCTTTGCAGTGAGAGATTCTGTAATTAAAAGTAGGCGTATTTTGCACAGATACATGAGAAACTGGGAAAAATCATTACGTCAGCCACTTCATCCTCTGCTTCAGGACAAAAGTGATGAGACAGAAAAAAATAAAGGTGAATGGGATAAAGAGAAAATCACTCTTAGTCCTTTACTTAAGCCAGTGCAAATTGAATACGAGACTCTTGATCCTCTTCTTTCAAGTGATGGCTCACATTTAAATAGATTACACTCACTAACTAATAAATGTTTTGATCTGTTGTGTAAAACTGTTGATAAAATGTCTTATATGGAATCTACAGAAGCAGTTGAAGAATTTACAGAAGATATTTTAATGAATTTTGTAAGTTTAGTTAATTCTACTGAAAAAGCTGAAAATATTGCAGGAAAGGAAGAACGAATTAAAGCTTTAAAAGATATTGTGAACCGTAAAAAGAAGTCATTATCAAGTCTTTTTAAAAGCTTGCAGCATAAAGGGGTATCTTACACAAAAGGTAATAGTCAGTGGAAAGAAGATTTTATTGACAGATGTTTGACTGTTCCCCCAATGGATCTTACGGTAGCATTTATGAAAAAGGATTGTGAAATAAGTAAGAAATGTTTGCATTCCTGTGATAAATATTTTTATAAAGGCATTGGTAGGCAAGCCCTCCTTTTGAAATCTCTTCACCAAGCTCATAAAGATGTTAACACAGAAGATTTGAAAAGGTTAAAAGGAATTGCTTCTCATTTCTTAATCCTTCTTCAGAAACTACGAATGGTTATTCCAAATTTGTGTTCAGAATATTTGGATATTGATTGTATTGTTCAGGAAATTGACATAGCTGTTAGGGGATATGTTCCAGTCCAAGATGAGTTTCGAATATGGTGGAGAAAAATATTCTGCTTCATGACAAACTTGGCATTAAGCTTGGAAGAAGAAATTGAAGTATTTAGTACCTTTCCTGTGTCTGACGATTCTATCATTGAGTTGCAGCCGAGAAGTCACTCATTTATTGAGCCTGAAGTTCTTACTGTAGTGGATAACTTGAAAAATCTCTTCTCAGAAGTATCAGATCTTATTGCCCATTCACGCAATATAAACAAGTCTCTAGATAATGAATCGTTTGTCAAACTGCCAAGTTTAGCCAATATTGAAGAGCTTCATGTTATTGTACTGAGAGTATCAAAAATTGGAGAAAAACTTTCTGAATGTATTAAAATATTTGATAAGGAATTAAAAGGAACAACAACTCTATCCAAACAGCTCATTTGGTGGACTGTTCAGTGGGATGATACTCTTAAGAATTTCCTTCATTGGAAAATGAATTTGTCGTCTTCTACAGAGGTAATAAATTGCACTTTTTCTTCAAAAGCTGAAGCCTGTTTATTTAAGTTACTTAAAAGTGTTGAAGAACTTAGTAAGCATCACAATAAAGAAATCAGTAATAAAACACCCGATATTGATGCTGAAACCAAAGATATGATATCAATCAAGTTAGTAAATTCTCTTATTCTTGACTATGAGTGTTTACGTATTGATAATATAAAAAGGATTTTATTGGAACTTACATCTGAATTAAATAATGACAAAAATACTTCGTTATTACTCATTTTAAAATCAATGAGACCTGTTTTACATTATTATCTTACCATGTGTAGGAATATTTTAACATCGATGGCTGAGGGATTCCGATCCTTGAGTAAGCTGCATTCTTCATTGTTAGGTATATTTCAGGAAATTGCCACCAAGGGATTTTGCAAATCTCACGAAATCGAAGAACAAGATGGAAGTCAAGAAGGAGCAACACAATTTCAAGATTCTGGCCCTGGATTATCTGAAGGGGAAGGTATGAAAGATGTCTCAGAGAGATTTGAATCAGAAGACCAGTTAGAATCTGCTCTTAAGGAAGGCGAGAAAGAGGAGGAAGGCAACAAAAATGTAAGGGAGGAAAAGGGCGTTGAAATAAGCCACGATTTCGAAGGTGCTCTCCAAGATGTCGATAAAGAGGAGGAGGAAGATAATAAAAAAGAAGAGGAGGAGGAGGAAGAGGAAGATGATGATTTTGATAAGCAAATGGGAGAAACTGAGAAAGGAGCAGATAAATTAGATGAAAAGTTATGGGGAGAAGATGAGGAAGAAGAAAATGAAGACGGAGAAAAGGATGACGAAAAAACTGAACATGGACCCGGGGATTCTGAAACAACTGAATCGCAGATTGTTGCCAAGGATGACAATAAAAACAAAGATGAAAATGATGATAAAGAAAAAAAGAAAAAGAAAGAGTTAGATGTCATGGAAGAAGATAGAAGAGTGTCTGATGAAGAAGAGGAAGAAGAAACATATGATGATAATTTCATAGATAAATATAATAAAGAGAAAACTGACGATCAAGAAGAGCACAAAGAAATGGATCTTCCGGAGGAAATTAATTTAGACGGCGATGAAAAAGATGAGAGTGATGCAGAAGAGAATGGTGATCCAGATTTGAACCTTGAAATTGAAGAGCAAGCTCTATTTCCTGAAGAAGAGAAGGAGTCTAATGAGAAGAGTAAAGAGAACGATGATGATGGAAAAGAAAATGAAGAATGTAACAATGATGATGAAAAAGAAAGTGAAGAATGTAACAATAACAATCTGGAAGAAGAAGAAGAAAAGAGTGACAAAGGTAGACAAACAGTTGGGGAAGAACTTAAGCAAGAAGATACAGAAGAAAAAGAAGACAATGAACAACCTTCTGTTTCAAACGACACTGAAGCTACAAAAGAAGCTCAATCTGCTGATATGGAAACAGTAGAATCTGGCAAAGAAAAAAAAACTAATAAAAAATATATAATATTATATATATATATATATATATATATATATATATATATATATATATATATATATATATATATATATATATATATATATATATATATATATATATATATATATATATATATATATATATATATATATATAGAAAGGGCTGGGTGTTAACTGCTATTATACTTAAAAAACATAGGTAGCATTGATTAACAGTATTATTATTAAAAAAAAAGTGTCTATGCAGGACAAAAAACATACCAAATAGCAATTATTTAATAGATTAACGTAAAAATGAGTTTTTGATTTAAAAAAATAATAGATGCCAGTTATATATATATATATATATATATATATATATATATATATATATATATATATATATATATATATATATATATATATATATATATATATATATATATATATATATATATATATATATATATATATATATATATATATATATATGAAATCGTACCCTTTATGATCCTAAATTTAAACTACTATAGAAAAACTCGGAAAAAACTTCAGGTGAAGAACCTGATGAAGAAATGAAGCAAGAGGAGCAAGGTGAAATGGGTGAGAAAACGGATGATGTAACGGGAGTAGGTCAGAGTGATAGTAAAACAAAAGAAGAATCACATATTGGAGAAACCTCTGCCCTAACCAATGAAGATGACTCTAAACAAAAGATGGAAAATCAAGAGAGACCAAGACGTCCAGGAGATCCAAATCAGACCAAAACTTTAGGTTGCTATTATAAAATATTTATTTTATCTTGATTTGATAATTCGATTGATAACATAATTTACAACTTTTTTTAGTTTCAATGTAATTCCTTTTTATTTTTATTTTCTTTTAAAAGGTGAAATTGAAAAGAAAATAAATCATGGACTTTTAACATCTAAAGAAAAACGTTACCAAGATGAAGAAGATAAAAACAGTTCAGAAGAAAAGATGGAGAATGAGAACAAAGTAAGTTTTTAATAATTATTTTTTCCTTTGAGAATAGTTTAATACTTACGTGTGTTTAATTTACTATTCTTAATGATCTTCCAATTTGTCCTTATACACCTAAATGTGAAAAAAAATATATTGTATAGTTTACATTAGGATGGTCGTTTGTAAAATTTAAGTAATGGCTTTTGTAAATACCTTATTTCTCTCTTTTTAGGATCCTGAAAACAAAGACTCTTCCTTGTACGAACACATTCAAAAAGCAGATGACAAGTTTGATAAGCAAATGGTAGATGCTGGAACAAAAGAGGAAGCAAAATTAGTCCCAGCTCCCATAGAAGAAGAAGAAGAAATCAATGAAGAGGAACCAGAAGGCATTGTTGCTGATTTAATGGAGGTAAATTTCTCATGAAAGCCAGTTTTTTCCATTTGGAATTGCTTGAAGGGCCTATCAAATTGCAAAGAATTTACCCTTTTTACTGCTTTACTTTTTTTTTTTTTTTTTTTTTTTATTGGAATGACTATTAAAATTAATTTATTTGATCTCTCTTGATTGGGGCTGCTCAAAATGTTTGTGGATTTTTACTAATTATCTTTTTAGTATCTTTTCACTGGTAATTGTAATTATTTTCATGGATTAATCTTTCAAGAGAATTCTCTCCTCACCCTTTTATTTTTATCATTTCTTGTAGCTGATAATGACTTCATTTTCGATAGGAAGCATTAATTCTGAGAATATAACTATGTAATCTTATTAGAAGTTATTTCAATTTTGTACTTTCGAAACGAATCTTCTGAATTTGACAATTCCATGTTTCTGTTATTTTTATCTTTGATTGATTTTGTTTTTTATTTGGTGAGACGCTTTTTTTCCAGTAATAAGTAATCTAGCATTGATGCTCCTTACTTGGTAAGGGGAACTATAAAGAATGAATATTAATTAAGTGTGATAAAAGTTTAATATATTTGAAGACAAAAATTTGACAAGGCTACTTCTGAGTAAATTAACTGTCTGATTAACTCTGATTAACTTTTATTTATGTTTTCCACTCAATTGACAACCCCGTCCATGAGACTGATATTCGTTACTCTTTTAATTCCCATAACACTTTCGTCAGGGAGTGTAACAATTTTTATGGAATTAGAATGCTAGTCCAGAATTTAACTTGAAAGTTCTTTGTACTTCTTATTTATCAACTTCAAAATATTTTCTTGTTTTGGAAATTTTTATTTGTTTTTAGAACATTTTCTCTGTAACCATTCATTATCAGTCTTTTTGAACATAAGGGTATCATTCAGAACAGCATGTTGTGGATTCCTGTGACCATTATTTCTACTGATTCTGTCAAGTGTTCTCTATAAATGCAAAAAATTCTTAATGCTTTATCAAAAGTATTAACTCTCGTTCCTTAAAGAATAATCACTTCATAGTTGTCTTTTGTTAGTGTCAATGAATTACTGGTTCAAGCAGTTCCTATTCATAGTATTTTCATGATTATTGTAATATTCAGACTTCTAATTTTTGCCATGTTTAGGAACACCTCTCTTTCGCTGAATTTTACCTTCTGTTCTTGACTAAAAGAGCAAATGTCTTGACAGCAAATAATGATTTGTTTCTAACTACTGTACCATCCATAAATTTTACCTATAGGTGGATTTTGAGTTTATAAGCATAATAGTGTTTTGTTTTTACATTCACAGTTTACAGTCTTCAATATTTTTTTTTTTTTTTTTTGCTGTGTTGCCAATCTGAGATTTTTTTTTTTTTTTTTTTTTGCATCAAATGGAGCTAATTTACATTGTGAGTTTTGAACTCTTGCTTGTATGCTTTCTGTTTTTCTTTAGTTGGACAAAAACATTCTTTAAATGAACTTAAAAGTTCTTCGTTCATCGATTTAGCATAACTATCCTTCTAGGGTTTCGATAAATATTTTTGCAGTAACTTCTCAGAAGGTTAAATTTGCACAATTGTTGCTTTTTTTTATTTCAAATGTATATAATATTCGAATACTATTTTTCATTAACAAATTAGTTAGCAGTTCATAGATCCAGGTTGCTCTTACAGTTTGAGGAATAAATAATTACAGTTTTTTGTTCTAACAGTCTTTGTAACATATAGAATGTTTTATTCCACTTTATTTCTATATCTTGTATGAGTTTATATATTGATAGTTTCTGGGACTTCCGAATTTCGCTTAATTTTATTATATATATATATATATATATATATATATATATATATATATATATATATATATATATATATATATATATATATATATATATATATATATATATATATATATATATATATATATATATATATATATATATATCGGCATCCGCGATAGGCCTGACCCAGCCAGCGGTATCCCCGTGGGCCCTTGAAACCCAAGGATCTTCCTCGAAATATCCCACTGACAGGACGAAAGATATATATATATATAATATATATATATATATATATATATATATATATATATATATATATATATATATATATATATATATATATATATATATATATATATATATATATATATATATATATATAAAATACTTTTAAGAGAACTAAACAACTCGCTCTCTATTATTAATAATAAACACAAAACCACTAAATAAAACAATAAAAATAATAAAAAGTTAAAATTAAGGGGAATTAACTAAGTGCTAAAACCATAAATAGAAGAAAAAGGAATAAAAATTTAAAACGCACTATATTTCGGGGATCGAACTACCCCCCTCTTCCGATGCGATCAGGTTAAAAGAAATGTTAAGACAGGAACGCAAATAGTCTCGGTGCTAGCTTATAAAGAGGCAACGTCGCTTCATTGCTTCTTTATAAGCTAGCACCGAGACTATTTGCGTTCCTGTCTTAACTTTTCTTTCAACCTGATCGCATCGGAAGAGAGGGGTAGTTCGATCCCCGAAATATAGTGCGTTTTAAATTTTTATTCCTTTTTCTTCTATTTATGGTTTTAGCACTTAGTTAATTCCCCTTAATTTTAACTTTTTATTATTTTTATTGTTTTATTTAGTAGTTTTGTGTTTATTATAATATATTATATATATATATATATATATATATATATATATATATATATATATATATATATATATATATATATATATATATATATATATATATATATATATATATATATATATATATATATATATAGGTTGATGAAAGAAAGAAGAAGAATCAGTAAAAGAGGAAGCTCGTAAGAGAAAATCGGAGAACGAAGCAAATGAAGGATCAGATGTGAAAAGGAAAAGAGGAGAAGGTGAAGAAAAATTGAACGACTTTGAAACAATTCTTGAAGGAGATGATGTAACAGAAATGGTTATACAAAGGCCCATCGTTAATGAAATTATGACACAGCTCAATGAAGGTATGTTTGTAATTTCGTATATAGTAGGATATATTTTAATGTAAATAATTTCTTTAACACAATATTACTACGTACGAACCGAACTGATTTACTTATTATATTAAAATTTTTTTTCTTGAAATCTCTTGCGAATTCTGCATTATTAAAAATTTAATATTTTCTTTAATTCCAATGACAATGTACTAAAAACGTATATAAATATTCCAGTTATAATGGCATAAATCTTATATAAATATTCCAAAAGCGTAAAATTGAAAAACTTAATTTTGTCAGAATAAAAGTTAACCCGAACACTTATCCATTTTAACAACAGGCTAAATCACGATTGAGAGATTTTTTTTATGTAACCATTACATAAAGTGTGATTAATAAATTCAAAAGCCTTTTTAGGTCTTTTCTGAATATATTATTGTTATTAGTGGAAATTATGTTCAATAGGTCATCTTAGCGTTGCTTGCTTTGGTAATACAATACTTCTTAAAAAACTTAATTCATGCAGTATGTGGTCGGTCTTGCCATATATTTTTCTTTTCTTTATGAAATTTCTCACCAACATTTTTGATATGTAGCAGATACTGGTATTGACATGTACTAATATATATATATATATATATATATATATATATATATATATATATATATATATATATATATATATATATATATATATATATATATATATATATATATATATATATATATATATATATATATATATATATATATATATATATATATATATATATATATATATATATATATATATATATATATATATATATATATATCATATTATATTATTTTAATATTTTCAATGTTTTTTTTTTCTGCAGAAGAAATTGTTGCCGCCGTTTTCTCCGAGGACTTAGTTACTAGAAGAGAAAATATTATCGAAGCTGAAGAAGGAGATACAGAGAAAGGGTCCCAACAGTGGGAGGAAATTGAAGGAAAAGTGACTTCTTTGGCGCTTCAGTTATGTGAACAACTTCGACTTATTTTAGAGCCAACAGAGGCAGCTAAGCTTCGAGGAGATTATAGAACAGGGAAGAGGTTAAATATGAAAAAAGTTATACCTTACATAGCTTCACAGTTCAGGAAGGATAAAATTTGGCTAAGAAGAAGTCAGCCAAGCAAACGAGCATATCAGGTGTTATTGGCCGTCGATGACTCTGAATCCATGAGTGAAGTTAATGCTTTTAATTTAGCAAGGGAAAGTATAGCTTTAGTAGCTAAAGCCCTTACATTGTTAGAAGTTGGCCAGGTTGGTGTTATAAGTTTTGGAGAAACCACAAAAATATTGCATCCATTCCATAAACCATTTTCAGATTTGAGCGGTGGAAAAATATTTGGAAATTTAACGTTCAGTCAATCAAAGTCAAATTTTGCTCAGATGTTGGAAGATTCTGTAGCTTTACTATCAGGTACTGGGAAATCTCAAAATCTCTCAGAAACAGCTCAGTTGTTGCTTATACTTAGTGATGGTCAGACACAAGCGAGGTCGAAAGCAGTTAAAGCAGCTGTCAGAGCTGCAAGAGAAGCTAGGATATTTATTGTCTTCCTTGTATTGGATGCTCATGACAATAAATATTCGTTTTATGATCACCTTGTTTATGAAGATGGAGTTTGTAAGAGTATGGTAGAAACCTTTCCCTTTCCCTTCTTTATTGTGGTTAGGGACCTTCACGGACTTCCCGATGCCATTTCAACAGCATTACGTCAATGGTTTGAACTAGTTACGGCTGATGTTCATTGACGTAACTAAAAACCGCTTTTACTGTGATATATTTCTTAAGATTTTATTATATATATAAAATTCAAACTTAAAATGTTATATTTATTATATCCTTTTAATTATATATATATATATATATATATATATATATATATATATATATATATATATATATATATATATATATATATATATATATATATATATATATATATATATATATATATATATATATATATATATATATATATATATATATCCTCTCCCAGGAAGTGTTTTCACCCAGTTAGTGGAACCAACATCTTTTACCATCCTGCTCTTAAAAGTTCTCCCTGAGCCCTTTAAAAGATCATGTTTTTCGGCTCGTTGGTCTCAATGCCAGTCCATGAGTCTTATCCAAAGTTAGGGTTTTCACCCTTACAGTAGGACCAGCATCGTTTTCCATATAATCTCTAAACGCTCTCCAGAAGATTTTGTTTCTCTGAGCTATGGTTTCCAATGCTGGTTCTGGAGTTGTTCCAAGCCGTTAGTAGAGTAATCACAAGGCCGGGTGACTAGTCCTATCGTCCTTGCTTTTAGTTCTCACATGATCCGATCCTGTCGTCGATTTTCAAACTCTATGTTTTTAAATTTTAAATTCTTAATGTTAAGGTTTTATTTTTCATTAAAAGCCGAAAGTACATTATCTTGAAAGATTTGTTGTCCCTTCTATTGAACACAATTTTTAAAAAGTAATAGCCACAGTTTATTTTAAAATAATTTTAGAAAATACATTTTTACATTTAAAATTAAATAATATATATATATATATATATATATATATATATATATATATATATATATATATATATATATATATATATATATATATATATATATATATATATATATATATATATATATATATATATATATATATATATATATATATATATATATATATATATATATATATATATATATATATATATATATATATATATATATATATATATATATATATATATATATATATATACACACACCCGTACTTACTGATTTCAGTTATTGGAATAACTGTCCAACTTTAATGTTGTTTTCTAATTATATTTTTAACTTTATTGAACAAATTAATAAGAGGGATGACTCTGTTTCTCTTGGACAGTTTTTAAAATATTTGGTGTTATCTGTGAAAATGCACATCTCAGATTACACTCTTCACTTCAAGTCGTGCTCTATATTTTGATCTTGATGTGAGCAAGTGCAGGAAACCAAGACTCGCAGAAGCGCGTAGGAGGAAAACCACCAACAGCCCCACAGCTTTCTTGGCAGCTTGTGGATACAAAGTAAGAGAGCTCAACCAAAAATCATCAGCAGTCATGTTTGGAAATTCTGCTCTTGCTTATGGGAATCCCATTAAAGCTCAGTTGACTGTTCTTGAAGGAAGTCTGAGAGTATTTCCACACTTGATGTTGAATGGATCTCTTGCCATCTTAAACTACCAATTTTAAGAAGAAATGTCTGAAAAATACTTTTTTAATTCGAACTTCAGGGAATCAGATGTTCGCACCTTCAATTTGTACTTATAACATTTAATGGAGGGTTTTCTGTTTTTTCAAAGAGGTCTTTGAGCTTTGAAAAAAAGATGAGAAATTAGGTTTACATCTCAATGAGGACGCTGTTGCTAAAAGAATATCTTCGAGAAAGCTTTCATTTCATCATAAGCCTTAAAAATTTTTAATTGTCCTTGTAGCTTCAAATTTGGAATGTTAAAAGATTCAAAGAAGTTTGGTAAGTATGACAAAATAAAATATACATTTCTCATCTGTGAAGTTGCTGTACAGATTGTTTTTCCCAGAACTCAAAATATCTCATTCTCTGCCTTCAAGGCAGAACAACCTACCAAGTACGTTACCTTTTGAAAGCCAACGGGCTTCTGGGGGTAAATATGAATTTGATGGTTATTGTTCAACTCTTGACGCAAAACTCAGAAGAGTCGTGTACAAAGCACATGATTTTATACGAATTGACTAATTGCGAAATTCAAAACCGAGTTAAATGATTCAGGCAAACTCTTGCAAACCAAAGCCTGCCTATGAATGATGCTCCAAATTTGTCTTGTGTTTTTCACAGTTGAGCACGTCTCTCCAGGTAGAGAACCTCTGTTTCAAACAATGATAAGCTTTCAGTATTTCACTTTCTTCCCCTCTCACATCTGCAATACAAAAAAAAAAAAACTAACATTCTTCTCTTTCTCCTTTTTTCTTTTACCAGTTTTCCTTTCAGTCATACATAATAATCATATCTTCTTTGTCAACACATCAGCTACTCGTTCTTTCGTACTAATCCAATTCGTTGTAGCTACATTCACTCGATCTCTTACTCAAAACTTACGTTGTGGGTTTGGTGGCTCTCTCCAGGTTTTGCTGTTGTATTTTTATTGATACTTCTTTCTTATTCATAATCTCCTACCAAACATTTTTCCAATTTACTGCACTTTTCGCAGCTTTTCCCGCATTCAATGCTTCAGTCTCAATAGTTAAATTTTCCACCCCTCCTTGCCAATTTTGACTTCCACATTATATGACATTTATTTTCCTATTTATTCTTCTAGCTAATTACGTATCCCATCTGTGAATTCTTCTCTCCACAATTATTGAAGGAAGTATCAACAAATACCTCTTATTTCTGCCCTTTCTCCTCCCAGACTGTTTAGGAATACTTCAAAAATTTTTCCCTGTAATTTCCTTTACCACTTTTATCGCTCTTCTCATATTACTATTTTATTTCTTTGTTTTAGCTTCTTATATTTCCTCTTGGAATATTGTTTCACCTCCATAGCAAATGTAATAATCTATGTGAGTACATATAATATCTATCACTTTCCCTTCTTTTTTTTTCAATAATATTTGGTTGGTTCCAGTCGACTTTTTTTAATATATATGGTACCGTTCTACACCAACGTCCTTCAAACCATAAACCGTCTTCTATATTTCCGTACTTAGCCTTCACTCTTTGCCTCATTCGGAGGTTATATATACACATTTCCCCAATCTGACTACCTAGCAAATATAGTTTTCACATCCAAAAACTTACATATCCATCCCTTGGTAATTAATTAGTTGTCAAAGTTATCCTCAACGATTCCTGTTGACGAACATGTTGGCAACCTATTTCTTTTATCTAAGTTTACCTCCACAAAGCCTCTTACTACTAGTCTAGCTTTACACACTGATTTTTTTTTCATTATCTGGGTACTATCCAACTAGTAGAAGTTAACTTTCGTCCCTCTCTTTTAACTTTTTCATACCCATCATTTTCTTTCCAGTTTTCTAGCTCCCTTAACTTGGCTTCTCTCTCTTCCTCTTCATTTCCACTGATCAAAAAAAACTTCTTCCATTTCAGGAATCTGGTAGAACCCCTTATACTCCTTTAGGTTTACCCAACTGACCTTCCCATCTTCTAACTCCTTCCACTTTGTACTTCTTTCTTTACCAGCTCAGCTGAAAATTCTTACTCCCATGTTTTCTCCCGTTTCTTTCTTTCTCATTTTGCCACGTTTAACTTTCGTAATTTTCCTCTTCCTCCCTTCCTTTTCCTCTTATTTCCTCAGTCTCCACACTCCTTCCTTCATAACGTCTCAAAACTACCTCTTCCTCATCCTCATTTTCTTCTTACTATTCTATTTGTATTAAATTCAATTTCTTCTCTTTCTCCTGTTCATTTTCTACTTTTTTCTTCCTGTACCCTTGTAATGTGAACTCTTGCTACTTTTCTTAAGAGTTCCTCCATGTTTTACCAAAAAGGTTTTTCCATCTATCTATATTACCTTTCATGATCTCTTAATTTTCTTTCACCTTCTCTTTTATAGTAAACCTTTATCTCCGTCAAATACTTCTAGTTTGTGTTCCCATACATTTTTCTTTAGTGCTAATTTAATCCTTTCATCCAACTCTTGTCTCATATGTATGTATCTTTTTTTTGCTCTTCTCATAGCTCCTAATTTTTTTTTCTGTTTTCTCACTTTCACTCTGGATTCCAATTCCATTAGGTAATTCCTTTCATCATTGTGTACACTTGGGATATGAGGATTTCTTCTGTATACCAGTTGATGCGGGGACACCCACCCTTCATATGTAAGCAATTTTTTTGCATAAGTTGACCATAATAAGGCTACTTTCCAATCATTCGTCTCATCTCTCAATTTCCTCACATTATCTCTTTTTTCCGAACCAATCATCCTTTCTCATTTCTCCATGAGCTCTCAGCCTGGTGTCTGGTGTGCTTCTTATCTCCATTCCAAATTTTTCGGTCTTCTTTCATTTCCTCATTTTGGAACCCCAACCCGTTGTTAGTAAACATGCGTTTAGATCCAAAAACACTTACCCACTTTTCCAGAGTTTTCTTGCAAATTTCTCCTGGAGTCTTATTAGTCAACCATCTAGCTTCAATATTATTCGCTGCCATGACCACTAACAACAAAAACTTCATTCCCTCTATTTCTCCTAAGTACATTTAAACCATGTGATTGTAATACTTTACCATGGGAAATCCCACTATTGGTCTTACTGGTGTTCTCTTATACTTCCTACATAAACTACATCCTTCACAAATTTCTTTGAAAATCATTTTTCCTTTCAGTTTTCTGGTTTTTGAATATTTCCTCCCCTTCTCTACTTTATTCCAATAATTCCCATATTTTATCACTCCTTCCATGACCAAACTGCAGATGTAATCTCCATAACTTCTTCCTTCACTTTTTCTTATCGTCCATCCAATATATTCCCATAAATACTTCATTTCTTCTCAAACCTTTTTTCAATCTTATTCTTAGATGATTTTTAGATTCTAGTTCACATTTTACTTTTATTATTTCAAGTTTATCCATTGTTATCTAACTTTTCACTATACACAATTGATCCCTTTTTTATCATGGTATCCCTTCCTATCAACCATCTAACGTCTCATTTAACAATTTCCGTTCTATTTTTCAATTTCACTTCTCCCAATACGCATGAGATATAAACAACTTCAAAACTTTTTACTAACTTCCTCCGAATATCCTTACTGACATCTCCTGTTCCCTATTCATCTTTTTTACTTCTGTCAATAATCTCAGCAGTATCTTTGACAGTCACAATTCTCCACAGACGAATTTATTACATACAGTATCGAGAATTCCTTCTATTTCACCAAAATGTAATTAATTCTTCTCATTATTCTGTTTTGTCCATAGTACTCTTTCTACTTCTTCCCTTAATCATTTTTTCTGCTCAATGTTACATTCTCATGCGATGTGTCCCCTTTCCTTACATATAAGAGATTTTTTTTTTTTTTTGCCAGTTCTTCCTGTCCACGCTTCTCCTTTTTACTATATCTTTCCTTCTCCCTTCCCATCCAATCCTCTTACCCTTTCCTTCAAATATTTTCCCCAAGACGCTCTTAACAACTGAATACTTTTATTCTTCATTACCACAAGCTCACAATAAAATATGTCTTTCTATTCTTGTCAATCTTACACCAAGTAGCAAGTGACCATTTCATTTCCTCCCTTCAACTTTTCACATTCATTGATGCTTCTTCATACCTCAAAACTTATTCTTTCACACTATTTTCTATTTTCAATTTTGAAAAACTATCATTTGTTTCATTCTTGTCTTCCTTAAATACGTCACCTAGCTTCCCCAACATTTTCTTTATCCCCTCCTTTAGATTTCATTACTTTCTTGTTAATGTTTTTCACCAAGTCATAAGCCTTCCCAGTTAAAGCCATTCTTTTCTCAATACCTGGGTATTTCGATTCACCCTCAGACACTATCAACCAATCATTATATTCCCCTATCTTTCATGAAAATGCAGGATTTTCATCGATTCGTTTTTTTCTTAGTATTTCTACCTTTCTTTCTTCGACACCCTCATACATCTTCAGGAAACTACATCCTATTTATTAAATTCTACAATCGGAAAATGCAACAAATTACTTTCACTCTCACAAGAAACAGAGTTTCTCCTTGGTCCCGTCTTGTATTAATGAGATTTCCAGTAATAAATGATTACTGATAGTACCCATTTTCTACTACTTAGGCTGACTGCTCCCAACATAATAAAAGAACTGCAAAGTCACCGGCAAAATTCCTTCCAAGGTCAATAATACTGTCTCCGAAGAAATTTAAGTTACTATAAGTCCAGTTAGCTATATGAGTAAAAAACAATGACACTACTCTTTACACCTAATAAATTAATACATAAAGCTAAAAGGGATGGTCAAGCCTTCAAATCAAGAAGAAATAGAACATTAAACATATTTACAATGATAAGAGGCGTTGAGAATTTATTCTCAATCCTTCTCATAGAACATTTCTCATCCACTCATACGGGTTCTTCCTATAACTTTTTCTTCTTTTAAACAATGATAAGACTTTTCAGTATTTCACTTTCTCTCCCTCACATATCTGCAATGCAAACATATAACAACAATCAGTGATAATTTGATAGCACTGTAGATAAAGTTCTTAATTCTTTAGTTAATTATTTTTATAGGAAGTTTAATATTTTTATTATTATTTCTGATGTTTATAGATGATTATAATTAGTTTATTCTTCAATTTAGCTTCTGTAACATATTTGCTGATTAAAAATCCTTCACTTTGGTAACATTTATTCTGTATTATGAAAAAAATACATACATTAAAGAAAAATATTTATATAACTCTAATGAAGTAGAGTAGTAACCTCTTGCAAAAATTCTTTTGGTTTCTCGGCATGAAGCCAATGGCCTGCACCTTCAATGTACGAAAATTTTGCACTTGGAAAGAGAAGCTTTATCTCATCATGATCCGAAGGTCTGTAACCAAAACATAAAAATTGCATAATTTTTTTATCATTCTAGTATGTACTAAATAATTTTTAATAATAAAAATTTGTTATAGCATGATGGAAAAATAAAATAAAAAAAATAAAAATGAAAATTATAATTAAATGAAGAAGATAAAATTTGAATCAATCACAATGTTCAGTACTCTTTTAATAATGAAATATTCGATACTTGAAAATTTTACTTCGAAAGATCTAAGAGCATCTAAAGTATTTCAATACTTCGTATAATTGTCATAATGATCAAAGCAAAAATATGTTTTTCAACATCAAAATTCAACATGCCAATTATGAACAATAAAATCTATAATTTAAATTAATAAAAATATATTAGAAATTTGACTAAATAACTATTACTTGTTGCACTTATAAAATAGCCAACAGTTTATTTGCAGTTATGTTCTGTTGGCTTTTGAAATCACAACTTTGGTTCTAAAGTTATTTAACAGTTCCATTCTCTCATCGGAATAAGAATTGTTTTGAAAAGTAGGATATTAATGCATAGTGTAAATAAGCAATCTGATATAAAAGACTTTCCCATCGAACATTAATGGGTAACTCACTCACTACATTCATTGCAACCGATCAACTGGAAATGGATTTGAGGTTTTACACAGCAAACTATAGCCAGGTTAACACCTAAAAGAAGAATCAAAATTGCTGAAAATCAATTATGTTCTCTTCATATTTCAATAGATTCTAAAACTCTTATAATAAGAAAAAATATATAGTTAACGAAATGAATCAATATTTGATACTTTGACAGATATAGTTATTATGCAGAATTTTTAATTACTTATTGAAATATTGAGAATACAATGGAAATTCCATTTATTTTTAAAATATTAAAATGGCCTTGAAATTTCAATAAGTGGAGGAAAGATAGCAAGTCATGTTATTTCTTTTTCCATTCAAAAAGCGCTGACTTAAAATGGCGTATTCAGAGCCATCTATAAGATCCGAGAACATTGTTTCTAACAAGGCGACAATAACATCTCAGTTATCAAGAAAGCTATTCGAAGAGTGGGTCGAATTTGTATAAATGACTAGGAACAATAAGATCGTTTCAAACTGCAAGGAAGGTCAACACCCATTTGAAGTGAAAAATGTTATCGATACGAAAGTGGTGGCCTTCAAGGGCATTCTGAACAAGTATGTATATTCTTCTAGCTTTCATTGAAGACCTGAAGGTTTTCTCGTACATCAAGTCGAGGGAATTAGACTGTAGAAACGAGACAGCGTGATGCACACTTAAGAAATAGCGTATGTTGGGAAAATTAATATAATCCCTTAAAAAACTACAGGATATCTCAAGACTCTACGGTCCTTTTATGCAAAGCTTCTTCAGTGGACTATTACTTGATGTGGAAGTCATTCAGTAGTAAATTTCCTTAAAAACTTGTAAATTTCAATCCTGTCAAAACTAATAAACATATGCAAAAGAAACTACTTTATATATTAATCAAAATCTGGTAACACAAATCTTTTTGTCTTCCCAAGCATCTTCAATCACTAACATTTAAAATATTAATCATTTGATTCGATATTCTGTGGCTCATCTTGTTACAAGTAACACTTGAAATGTCTAAAGTGAATTTTTTGTACAACTTATAATAATATATTTCACTACCATTTACAAGTATGTCACACACTTCTTATAGTCTTTTGTAATATGATGACAGATATATGTGACTCACTAAGTGAATAACCTAACGTTGGTTCCCGTTGCAGACTTATGTGTGACTGTGAAAGCTTCTGAAGGCTATGGATAGAGATTGCGTCTGATAGAAATCATTAAATGAATATTGCACATGTAAATTTAAGAGAAAACAGCAATTTCAATATAAGGGAAATAAAGTGTTCAATAGAATTTCATGGAATTTTAATTATTATTATTATTATTATTATTATTATTATTATTATTATTATTATTATTATTATTATTATTATTATTATTATTATTATTATTATTATTATTATTATTATTATTGTTATTTGTTGTTTTTATAATTTCATTATTTTTAAAGTAAATATCATCATTATTATTATTACTAGGATTTTCGTAGTAAACATCATAAGTAACGTCTGTTATTGTTACTTGCATGATCAACATTTCTAGACTTTTGTTACTCTAGAAGTAACCTATCATAACTTGTTATTATTAAATAAATTAAAATTATATTTTTTTTAATCTCCTCCGGTGGGCAAAGGCCGGAGTCCTACCAAATTCCACCGGAGTTGGGAAAAATAATTCCTGGTCGATGGTGGCCGACATGTCCAGATACACGGCGTTTGAAAGTATGCAAGTCAAAGGAAGTTGGGAAAACAGATAAAGGGAGTGTGTTCCAGACTTTACCAGTAGAGTATATGTAGGATTAAGCATAGCGGTTAAGTCTTGGGTAGGAGAGTTGGACAGAGAAAGGATGAGACTGTGTAGAAAGGCGTGTCGCCCGAGCTCTTCTCAAAGGAGAGCTGTATGAGTGGAACCACCCCAGATATGCGAAGCATACTTCATACAGGGGCGGACAACACCCCCATATAGAGCAAGCAAATTGGGTGTAATAAAATAATTCTGAAGGCGTCTCAGAACACCCAACCTCTTAGAAGTTTGTTTAGAAAGAGAAGTAATGTGATCTTTCCAAGAAAGATCACGAGAAAAGGATACTCCAAGAATATTAAGAACAGATGAAGGTTTCAGTTGTGTGCTTTCGAAGAAGACATCATAGTTGTGTGGAAGATTGTGTCGAGTGGAGAGGTGAAAGAACTGAGTTTTTGAGGCATTGAAAACAACCATGTTTTCTCTACCTCAATTTGAAATACGTGAAAAATCAGAGGTTAGTTGCAACAAGGCTACTCTTCTCGAGTGTATCAACTGCTGTTGGGTGGGGCGTTTTACAAACTCGAAGGAGTAATGAAGGGTGGAGTCATCAGCATAGGAGATGAGGTAATAGAAAGGTCATTAATGAAAAGTAGAGAAAGTGTTGGGATAGGACAGAACCCTGAGGAACACCACTATTAACAGATTTAAAGGAAGAACGGTGGCAGTCTACAACAGCTGCTATAGAACGACCGGAAAGGAAATTAGAGAGAAGATCACAGAGAGGATAGATACCGAAAGAGGGAAGTTTAGAAATCAAAGTTTTGAGCCAGACTCTATCGATATTTCCAGCGCGACAGCAAAGGATTCACCGAAATACCGAAGAGCGGAAACCAAGAATCAAGAGAGAAAGGAAAGAAGATCACCAGTAGAGCGTTTATTACGAAAGCCATGCTGGCAATCAGAGATGAAGAATTGAGATGTTTCAAAATTTTCCTGTTAAGGATGGATTCGAAAACTTTAGAGAAAACGGAGGTCAAAGAAATTGAACGGTAGTTGGAGGGTTCAGATGGGTCCCCCTTCTTCGGCACAGGCTGAAGGGAAGGTTGAAGTAGAGAGACAGAGACGAAATAGTTTACCAAGACAGGGTGCAAGCTCGGAAGCACAAGTTTTGAGAACCACAGGAGGAATACCATCGGGACCATATGCCTTCTTAGTATTAACTTCAGAGAGAGCAGAAATGACATCTTTAGAAGAAATTCATATGTATTAAAAATTAGGGCTCAAAGGAAACCGCAGTGTCTTCCCCTAGTAGCCCTTTTTCAGAGAACTGGACATTCACAATATTATTATTAAGATTATTATTAAATTTAGTAGTATACGACCTACTTTAAAACTTTAAGCCTGTAAATGTACCATTTCCTGAATAAAGATTGGTGAATTGAATTGAATTATTTATAGTTTGTATTTCCACTTCTTTGGCTTTTGAAAATCACTTGTTACTTCAAAACTGTTTCAGAGACTGAACGTTCGTGTACACAGATGGCTGTTCACTCAAACTTCTATTATTACTATTATAATTACGAGGTCTAGTTTCTACCGACGCACTCCTCCAACTGTACTCGATTCTTAATCCATTAGTGTCTTACGCCCTACTCCGGAAAGTAATTAAAGTATTTATTTTAATTTTTAAAATAATACTTTTAAATTGGTTTTCCCTAAAACATCAGAAAACGTGAGTTTCTTAGCACTGACTGCACTTGTATGATATTTCTAATCATCATATTCGGTACGCCTCTTTTACTTGTTAAAAGAAAAAAAAAATTTAATTTATTTTATTTTTGGTTCAAGTTCCCTTCATTCCTACATTTAATTTTAATAAAAGAATTTATGGATTCGGACAAGTTATTATTTAAATTTTGTGAAGCTCAAAATAATAATATAATATATATATATATATATATATATATATATATATATATATATATATATATATATATATATATATATATATATATATATATATATATATATATATATATATATATATATATATATATATATATATTATATGTTTGTTTTTATTGCTAAATTTGTATTTTTATACATTATTTAGTTTATTTATTGAATAAATAAGAAGAAGTTTAAGTGTGTTTTTATTCCTTTGTAAAAACTAAATTTGTATTTTTATACATTTATAAAAAGAGAAATGTCTTCCTTATTCAACTTAATAACATTTCGTGAGCGTGTAACAAGTAATATGAAAGCCTGTAATATTTTTCAAGACTTCAACGTTATTCCGAAAATTAAATTATGTAAAAATAATCACTGCATGAACTTAAAATCAAAGTGTGGAGGTAACTTTATTTTTTGGCAATGCAGCAAAAAGAGCTGTAGGTGTGATTTTTCAGTTCGAAAGGAACAAACGTCTATAAAATTCTGCAAAGAGGAGCTAAATAATGGTCGCAAGACAACAGTTTATTATAACAACCTTCTTCGTTTTTTTTTTTTTTTTTTTTTTTTTTTTATTGTTTTCTTTAAAGGTAACATCTAATTTATGCTTTTTTTTTTTTTTTTTTTTTTTTATTGTTTTCTTTAAAGGTAACATCTAATTTATGCTAAGTTTGGTTAGGTTAGGTTACATTACATAAAGTTTAATTAGGATAAGTTACGTTACGTTAGATTATGTTTGGTGTAGGTTATGTTAAAGTTAGGTTAGGTTAGGTTAGGTTAGGTTAGGTTAGGTTAGGTTAGGTTAAGGTTAGGTTAGGTTAGGTTAGGTTAAGGTTAGGTTAGGTTAGGTTAGGTTAGGTTAGGTTAGGTTAGGTTAGGTTAGGTTAGGTTAGGTTAGATTATGCTAAGGTTAGGTTATGTTAGATTAACTTATGGTATGTTTGGTTTAATTGACAATTTATCCCACCATTTATTTTTATTTTTTTATTTTTTTTCAGGTATGTGCTTCTTACATTATTCATGATGACAATACTATCGGTGGTGAAAATATGGAAGTGGAAATTGACGAAACATACTTTAGCAAGAGAAAGAATAATAAAGGAAGAGTTCTTCCAGAACAGTGGGTTTTTGGAGGAATATGCAGACAGACGAAAGAGGTATTTTTATTTGCTATTCCGAACAGAAAAGAAGAAACACTCATCGATTGTATAAAAGATAAAGTGAAACCTAAAACGACTATTATTTCAGATTGTTTTGCATCATATAAAAATATTGAAAAAATTGCAGGTTTCGAATACAAACACCTAACGGTTAACCATAGCAAAAATTTTGTTGATCCACATTCATTTGCGCATACGCAAAATATTGAGAACAATTGGCGTTTATTAAAACAAAGAAATAAAAAACATTGTGGTACGCACAGACATATGTTAGAGTCGTATTTGTGCGAATTTGTTTGGAAGCGAAAATTTCAAGGCAAAGATTTATTTGAAAGCATATTAAAATGCATCTCCGAATTTAAACCAATTTAATTTTAAGTAATATTTATTTATTTATTAATAGGATGTATTTTTTTTTTTTTTATAAAGGAAAAAAAGAATTGTTTTATTTACATTTGTCATTTTTTTTTGAACTTCACAATAAATTTAATAGATTAATTTTGTATGATTATTTCAAGTTTTTAGTTTTAAGCCAGAAATGTTGTTCGATTCTTAACATTTGTCAAAAAAATTAAAATGTATGAATGAAAGGAACAAGTTCCTTATTTTTTTCTTCCCTTAAAAAATAAATTTAAATTTTAAATTTACTAAGTTAAGTTTAAATTTTGTAAATTTACATTGAAAATTAAATTTGCAGTAGCAAGCGTCAAAATAATGAGGGAAATTTATCAACCCCATTAATCTATAAATTACGAAAATAAACTCCAAGAAAAACTAAATTTAATCTAAAGTAGGTTAGTTTAAAAAGATTTATACCTACGAATGAATAATCTATTATGCAAATTTAATTACAAGAATAAGAGAGAAGACTAAGTTAACGTTGCTAAAAGTAGGTTACTTTCACAATAAAATGAACATAAAAACCTACTTCAAATAATCCGAAAGTGCTCCTCCAATGAAATAAGTCTCTCCATGAAAAGGCTTTCCATCTTTTGCTGGAGGAAAACCTGCTATGTTATCGGTAAAATTCTTTGCTATAGCATCTAAATTGGCTCTCCACGTGAACCCCTTTTCTTTTTTAACCAAATTTTGTAACAGAAACATCCTAATGCCCGCTTCCTGAAAAAAAATTGAAATATAATACATAAAAGTTTAATTTTTAACTATATATAAGCCCCCAACCATAAAAATAAATTATCCCCGTTAAAAGGAGTACTAATTACTTTCGGAAGATTTAGAGGTAATAAACAAGCCTTAAAAAAATAGGGTGGTCTGAAAGCATAGTCAAATATGGTAATACGTATTGTACCATTTGTGTATAAAAGAGATGTAGCGAACTCCTCTAGTGCGTCAGAGTAGAGTATTCGATGAGTTTTCCAGCAGTGGCATACATTACAGTTTCCAAATTAATAGATCGAAAAAAAAATATTACACACTGACAAAGAGAGCAGCCGCGTATACTGCAGTGAGAGCAAAACTCATTCAAGCATATCAAGAGTTGCTTAAAGGTAGATAATATATAAATTAAATTATTAAAAACACTAAAATGATTTTAGACAAACACTTTAAAAAGAATTTCATCCAACGAATATTGAATACTTCAAGCGCGGTAACCAAATTGATTTTCTTTTTTTTCAGCACCTTGATGAAATTGAAAATAATTACGTCAGACCGATAGAGTGGAAATTCAGTTAAAATGAATTGTGAGTTAGTTATTTTATATACAGTATATAGTTCAGATACTCGAGCATCTCCCTTAGTCAATCTTGTCAAAAAACGGGAAAAATAGAAATATAAGAAAGGAATCATTCCATAACGAAAATGATTAACAATAAAATGCCAGGGGGTCTACCCAATTTATTGTGACAATTCATTAAAGACCCGAAAGCTCAAAGTTAATTTAGAGGATCTTCTTAACATATGATCTTGGATATAGCAAACTGGAAGCTAAATTATCGCAAAAGCTTGTCACAGATTACAATGAATTACTAAGTGAAGCAAGAAATGAATCATAAAGTGCCGACCTTTAAATTATATATATATATATATATATATATATATATATATATATATATATATATATATATATATATATATATATATATATATATATATATATATATATATATATATATATATATATATATATATATATATATATATATATATATATATATATATATATATATATATATATATATATATATGTCGGCACTTTATGATTCATTTCTTGCTTCACTTAGTAATTCATTGTAATCTGTGACAAGCTTTTGCATCAGCTCTTGGAGCGAACGATCCGTTCGCTCTAAACTGGTGGAATATTTTGTCTGAGGGACGGCATATGCCCTAGTTTTCTTCGATAATTTAGCTTCCAGTTTGCTATATCCAAGATCATATGTTAAGAAGATCCTCTAAATTAACTTTGAGCTTTCGGGTCTTTAATGAATTGTCACAATAAATTGGGTAGACCCCCTGGCATTTTATTGTTAATCATTTTCGTTATGGAATGATTCCTTTCTTATATTTCTATTTTTCCCGTTTCTTTGACAGGATATATATATATATATATATATATATATATATATATATATATATATATATATATATATATATATATATATATATATATATATATATATATATATATATATATATATATATATATATATATATATATATATAATCTCGGACCATAGACATAAGAAACGGAGTACCCCAAGGAGCCATACTATCCCCCACACTATTTAACCTATACACAGCAGACTTTCCTCAACCCCAAACCACACACACCCACATTACTTCATACGCCGACGACATAACTATTGCCACCACCCACCAAAATCTCGATACCTCAACAACAATCACACAAGACTACTTAACACAAATTCAAACATGGCTAACAGAAAACCGGATGACGGCATCCCCAAACAAATCCTCCATAACCCTCATAACAACAGACCGACACCTATCCAACACCCACCCACAAGTTCTCTTAAACAACACACCCATACCCCTCAACAAAACTCCAAAGATTCTCAGCCTAACCTTCGACACCCACCTCACTTTCACCAAACACATCCAAAACACCACAACAGCCGCAAACAGAAAACTCAACATCCTTAAAACAGTGGCCAACACAGACATAAACAACAACATACAAACCTCAATTGCCATCTACAAACAATTCATTCGCTCTACCATCAACTATGCCTCCCCTGTCTGGCACCCAATGCTCTCCAAACAAAACTTAAAGAAACTTCCAAATAACACAAAATAGAGCCCTCCGCACAATTACCGGATGCACACCCACAACCCCTCAACAACACTTACATAATGAAACCAAAATATTACCTTTAAAAAACCACCTCGAAATGATAGGCACTCAATTTTACGCAAAAACCCTTCTACCCACACACCCATGCCACCAAACTCTCCTACATCCAACCGCACACAGACTAACACAACCACCATCATCCACAGCTACTTTCTACAAACCAATCCTAAATCACATTCCCCCATCCTCTCCCAACACCACAATAACCAAACATATTCATACTCAACTAACACTATCCTACTTGACAAACAGACCACCAAACAACATTCTTAACACACACCCTCCCGAAATAAATCCCGACTTCAACAACCTTCCAAGACACTCACAAATCTCCTTAGCAAGGCTGAGATGTGGGCACCATCCAAACTTACAACAATACAAACACAAATACAATATAAACAAGACATCTCCCACTTGTACCAGATGCGGAGAGGCCCCGGAGACCGCGTTACACTTCCTGTTACACTGTCCTTCTATTTCTCGCCCCAGAATCTTCTGGGACATCTCTACCTTGAGCGATCTCTGGAGGAGGCCGTCTGCGGTAGGCGGCTTCATTAGCGAAGTGTGGCCACCCCAGAGAGGAGTGGTCAGGGGGTGAGAAGGTAAAAAAAATATATATATATATATATATATATATATATATATATATATATATATATATATATATATATATATATATATATATATATATAACACAATACTAACTGAAATAATTGGCAATAATAGTTTATCAACCATTTTTCTTGCTTCATGAAGCTCTAAATTATCTGGTATCGTTACTCCTCTCATTGTTTCTATAAATATTGGAGTAGAAGATATTGCCTCAGCTGTGCCGACAGGAGAAATGTCTAAAACAAAGAGTTTCTCAATAACTGAAGGCTGTAAAACATGAAGGAAAAAATTCAATAGTGTTAATGGTTTCAATAACAACTTTAAATCAGAAATAACGAAATTGAATTAAAAAAATATTTACATTATGAAGAGCTACTGTCATAACGGCTCTTCCTCCCATGCTATGACCCATCAAGCACGCCTTTGGAATTGAATGTTCTTCTAAGAAATATAAAATGTCTTCTCCCAATATATAATAATTAAATTCATTAGTATGCGAGCTTTCACCATGATTACGAGCATCAACTGTATATACCTGATATATATATATATATATATATATATATATATATATATATATATATATATATATATATATATATATATATATATATATATATATATATATATATATATATATATATATATATATATATATATATATATATATATATATATATATTATATATATATATAATTTGAAATCGAAATTTTTATCATTCATTAATTATAGTTCAATATTCCAAATGAAAAATCCTCTTACCTTTATTTGAATCCCCCTCCCACCTAGCCCCAGGTACAACCCCCAAGTACAATGGCCACTATACCCAGTATCATACCCAAAGAAAGCTAGAAGGAAATGTATAGGTTTTATTTTCGATGACTTCTAAGAAGATCTTTCAATTTAAAATATTGACTTGTTAAGCTACAACAATAGTCTTAATTATACTTATCTTTTAGTATTTTCACTCTTAGTAATAATTTATAATTAACAAATAAATGAATTCACCAGCTAGTAATGTTACTTCCAACCGGCAGTAGTTTATCTTATAGTTTATCACTTTTGAATCACTATGACAACAGTATTTTAACATATAGACTTCAACATAATATAAGTACTTAACATTTCAATTTAATAAAATAACTGCATAAGTACTGCACATAATAGTTTCAACATAAGTAACTTCTTAAGTACTGCACATAACAGTTTTAACATAATAACTGCACTTAAGAACTCAACATAAAAACCGGAACTTAAGAACTGATCATAAGAGTCTTAACATAATAAATGAACTTTCGTTCACTAACCTTTTAATATTTTAACTCTGCGCATAAGTCACGTGCTACACGTGACTCATTTTTAATTGCTGCGTTTTAGAGCGATGTAATTTTTTACCGATGTAATATTTTTAACAATAAATTTTTAAAATAATGATTTTAAATATATAATTGTATTAATTTTAACTTTTAATATATTAACAATTTCATTATACTCCCAAAGAGAGTTGCAGTGAAGCTGCAAATTCTACATTAAATTTAATTTTGATTTTATTAATTTGTCACATTTTTCTGCAGCCTGTCTTTTTGGTCTACTTGGACCACCAACTACCAATTCTGATCTGTCTTTATCATTTATAGGAACAGTTTTATTTATGGTCAAATCTTGAGGAGATGTCTTTTCATGAGACAAAGACATTTCCAATGGATACAGATTATTTATAGAGTGATGAGCTATTTGACCATTACTTTGTTTAACTTTCACTGAACGAATTTTGTTATCATGACCTATTATCAGTTCTCAAATTCTACCAGTCATCCAGAATGGATGTGGTTTTATTTCAGACTTGATTAGTATAATGTCATTTACCTTAATTATATTGTCCCAAGATTGTTCATAAATTTTACTCATAGACTCTCTTAAAGACAATAAATACTCTTGATACCAAAGTTGTTTAAATTTGTTGAACAATTCCTCTTGAGTATCAAGAGTTTGTTCTAATTTATTTTGGTTTGTCTCTTTCCATACATTTTCTGATTCTCCTCTTAAAATTAAAGAAGAATTACAATTTAACCTTAAAAAAGAATTTGGTGTTATAATTTCAATGTCACTGAACTCTGACCTATAAGTAAGTGGTCTAGAATTTATAGCATTTTTTATAAATGACAGAGTGGTGAGCATTTCAAAATATGTTAATTTTGCTCGACCTATGACTTTATACATACAAGATTTAATTGTACGGATCTGCCTTTCATAAAATGCTCCTACCCAGGCAGAAAATAAAGGAATTTTTACATGTTTTATATTATTGGAATTTAACTCCTTGCTTGAAATTCATCAGACTCTAGAGCTTTTGCTAAAAAATTGGCACCTTTACTAAATGTACGAGCGTTATCTGAATATATGTAATCTGGAATGGTATAGTGATTACAAAAGCGTTGGAATGCAAGTAGAAATGTTGGAACACTCATGTCTGGAATTAATTCTAAATGTATGGCTCTTATGTTTAAGCAAGTGAAAATTAAAATGAACATTTTCTCTGTAGTGTTAGTGTTTTCATTTTTGATGAATAGATGCCCAGTAAATCTATCCCCACAAATTTGAACGGTATTACCAATTTCATATGGTGCTTAGGGATGTCAGTATATTTAGGATATTTAAATATATATTACATCTCCTCTGGTGGGCAAAAGCCAGAGGCATACCAATATCCACAACAAAAACAGGTAAAAACATGTTCAGACCTGCTTTCGAAAAGCTGAAGCTGGTAAATAGATTTGACAAGCGAATAGTATTGTTATTTGGTTTCCATGTTGCTCAGTGATAGAAAAATGGAAGCTAAAAGTGATACTTTGATGAAACAACGTGTAATGATTGAATTTTTGCATGCCAAAGGTGTACATAATTTCTTCAAAACATTGTAATGGGAGACGAAACGTGGGTCCACCAATACTATCCAGAAGGAAAAGGAGTCTCTTATGGAATTGAGAAACCTAAGCTCACCTGGCTTACTGAAAGTTTAAGACTCAACCCTCGGCTATCAAACTCTTGCTCACAGCATTGTGAGATGTGGAGCACCTCGTCTATTCAGAATATCTGCTAACGGGCACGATTGTAAACTCCGATAGTTATTGTGAAACTCTCCAGAAATGAAGATCCACAACCGTCGAATAAGACCAAACTGTGCCGTTTTCCTCCTGCATCATGACAATGCTCGAATACATTGCAGTGTCCAGAGGTTTCAAAAGCTTCAACTTTTGAACTTCGATCACCTACCCTACAGTTCTGATCTGGTTCCCAGTGATTTTCACTTATTTCCAAAGATGAAGAACTCCGGGGTGTTAGATTTGGTTCAGATGATGAGGTTAAGAAAGCGGTCACAGACTGGTTCCGGAAAACAGATCAAGACTTCTTTTCAACTGGTTTCCAGAAGTGGGTTTAACGTTCTTAAAAATGAACTGATGTTCGAGGAGATTATGTAGAAAAATAATATTACATATTCACTGAATAAACATTTGACATTCTTTCAAGTCTTTGTTTCATTACCTTATCTGCAATGTATGAGATTTTACAGTAGAAAAGGCGTTACTTTTCAGTACCATATATATATATATATATATATATATATATATATATATATATATATATATATATATATATATATATATATATATATATATATATATATATATATATATATATATATATATATATATATATATATATATATATATATATATATATATATATATATATATATATATATATATATATATATATATATATATATATATATATATATATATATATATATATATATATATATAAAATATATTTATTATTTATTTTTTTTTTTTTTTAAATTTGTGCAAAAACTAAAAATAGCTATAACAAAACTAAATAGCCCATTTTTGCACTTTATCCTTAAGCTTCTAAATGATATATATATATATATATATATATATATATATATATATATATATATATATATATATATATATATATATATATATATATATATATATATATATATATATATATATAATATATATATTATATATGTGTGTGTGTATTTACAAAGTTGTCTTTTGGTTTATGAAGGTACATGAAAAAAAAATTATGTGGGGTAATTTGGGTACTTGAAGAATTCATCAAATTTTTATTATTTTTATTACTGTTGATTTTAATTAATTTTTTTCACTTTTTTAATATATTTTCAAGTTATATGACAATTTAACATCTTTGAACTACCTTAAACCTAATGCCAATTTTTTTAAATTTATTTAGAATAAACTTGGGCAACTAATCCCCGATGTTTACTTAATTCTGGGATTTTGTATAAACACTGTTCATTATTGAGTGGGGGATTAATTAGGTAGTTTATTAATTAATTAATCGAATGGCTGGAAGGCTTGTGATGTGCTAGGAGGTAAACACACAATAACAACATTATTGTCAATAGATACTTTCACTGTGTTGTACGACAGGTGGCGTGTGTCCATTATATAGATGCAATACAGGTTTTGATAACAAGCAACTTCATTTATAAATGCTTTTGTAAACCAACAGTGCTTTCCTTTATAGATGGTGAATGGTAGTAAGTATAATCCATCTACATTAATACAGAACAAACTGAATAGCTTGCTTTCCCTCAGATGCTGACAATGTGTATGCAATTTTTTTTTTTTTATTAACAAAAACTCTGCTGCATCTTGGATTGGATCAATGGTTAAAGCTCTTTCATAAAGATTAAATTTCCTTTTTGGATCACTTAGCAGGCCATTATCTTTCAAGGTTTTCTTGTATTTTTCAAAAAATAATTGTTGAACTTCAGGTGAAAACACTTTAGCTCTATCTAGTCTTTGTTAAGAATTCTGGCTTCTTACTTTTAATTACAGCTTGATGACTCTTCTCAAACTGTTGGATCCAGTCATTTCATGGTCGATTTTCCTTAAATAAGGTACTACGTCCACATGAACAAAGGAAAGACTAGACCATGTTTTTTACGTCATTCTTGTCTTGTAGATAGTCTGCTTCAGATAAATATTGCAGAGCATATATTATTAATTCTTCCTCTTCTTGATGACAGCACAGTATTCAACACCAGCTTTACTAGGTGATTTGATACTTGAAAAGGAACATTGTATTTTTTAGATACGGCATTCATACTCTCCTTTCTTTCATGTACTTCTTTAACTATTTCAGGTAGTATATGTAGATCATATATTGTAATTCTTTTTCCTAATGTAGTTCCTAAGGCATTGTTATTATACTGGCAATAGAACAGGGTGAATATTAGATTATTAGGTAATTAGACTAGTTGTTTTATTAATTTTAATAAATAACAAAAACCTGAAATTGATATATATATATATATATATATATATATATATATATATATATATATATATATATATATATATATATATATATATATATATATATATATATATATATATATATATATATATATATATATATATATATATATATATATATATATATATATATATATATATATATATATATATATATATATATATGGTCTCTATATGCCATATTTTGGTCCTACATAGGAATTCTGTAAAACAATTTTTCCATATCTTTAATTTAGAAAATTTACCCAATTTACGTCAATTAACTTTTATCAAAAATTAAATAATTAATTTAGCAATTAATTGTGTGTACAATCCCTAGTAATAGAGAAACTTATTAAACCAAGAATTATTGCTCTATTGCTTGTAGTTTTTGAAATCACCAGAAGTTTATAAAGGGCATTTTTTTAGCATCAAATTTTTTTTAGAGCTTTTGGAAAAAACAAACAAATAAGGCTCTCTCAAAATCAAAAAATACTATAACTTTTATAAAACTTAATGTTCTCTGTCTAATGCAGCAGTGTTATTTAAAAAAAAAATATTAAATACGAGCAGATTTATTTAGTAAAATATACAACTAACCCAAATTACCACACTATATATATATATATATATATATATATATATATATATATATATATATATATATATATATATATATATATATATATATATATATATATATATATATATATATATATATATATATATATATATATATATATATATATATATATATATATATATATATATATATATATATATATATATATATATATATATATATATACTATATATTTTCATAATGAGACTAACAACTCCAAAAAGCTATGAACTAAACATTTAAAAGGAAAATGCTTTCTAAAAATCCTAATAGCAACTGAGAAACTTTAGTACAAAGATTTGTACTAAAAAAAGGAAAAAAAAAAATAAAATTACACATTTAAATAATAAATTATAATCATGAGTTATTAAGTTCTAAAAGATCTTTAACGTAAGAAAAAATTATTTTCATCTTACTGTTCTTCCAGTTTTGTCGCTAATTAATTTTCCAAGAGTTTTCCAGTTTTGTTTGGATCCTAAAAGACCGTGCATGATAATAATAGGAGGTAAAGATATTCGTTCTGGAGAAGTTTGCTTAAAAGAAGTGTAGGCCATTGAAATGGGTGGCCCATTCCTTTAATATATATATATATATATATATATATATATATATATATATATATATATATATATATATATATATATATATATATATATATATATATATATATATATATATATATATATATATATATATATATATATATATATATATATATATATATATATATATAATAGAGATACAGCAATACCAAAATTCTAACAGATACCAATAATTTTAAACCAATCAATACCTAGTACCGATACGATACCTCTAGAATTTATCGATCTCCATTTTTTTTTTTTTTTTTTTTTTTTTTTACTGAAACTCATGAAAGTTCAAACAAGATTGAAAATATTCAATTCAATGAAAATAATAATTTGGTTTTCTGATATCGTAAGATCGTTTTTTTTTTTTTTTTCAAGTCACATATCAAACTCATTATGCCTAAACAAAACTATCGATAGTTGATTAGGGTTGGTTCCACCAAAACTTTGCAGCCGACGTGCCCTAGTGCACGGTCTATTTTCTCCATTAATTTCTGCAACATTCGTGGTCCTCAATCCAATTTCCACATTGTTGAACAGCACCTCTCATTTTCTAGACCTCACCTTTTGTCCTTGAAGGAAACTCAGGTACTTGAGCGTTCTGACACCAAACCATTTTCTGTTTTCTCTTACTGTCTCTTTCCTCAATTTTCAGTCAAAGAGGTTGTTGTGCAAATGCACCCCAAGAAAAGTTCACGATTATATTTGCTTTATTTTATTTCTAATTTGGAGTTTTCTGAATTTTCTACATTGTGGCTTAAGCTCTCTTGCCATTCATTTGTTCTGTTGATTTATCTCCTAATTCTACTGACTATCCTAAATTCTTTGTTTGTCTAAACTTCAAAATAGAGAACATTCTCTTTTCTCCTTTCTCAGAAATCATCATATTAGATGGTTTGTGTGTTCACACCGCTAATGGCTTTCTTCTAGTTCTCATGATACAGCTGGTGAACGTGCCTTCCAATTCTCCATCCAAAAAGACCTGGAGCAGTTGGTACAGCTCCCAACTCGTATTGGAGATGAACCCCAACTTTCTAGAAATTTTTTTAAACTTCTAATCCTTTTCCTTATACTGTCAAACTACTATTTCCTCATCTGGGTTTTTTTCGATCACCTTCTTATCTCTGTATCCTCTCAAATTTTATCAAGAAAAGATATGAAGGATGTCTACTGCTAGGAAACGTTTGACATTTCTGTGCACCACTTGCGGTGGTACTTTTGATTTTCCGTGGAATGATTATTGCTTTCGTGGGAGGGGTCCTTCGGAGTGTGCAGAACACATTACCGAAGTGATTCTCTGTGGCATGAAAAGTTATACTCTATAATCTTTCTCTTCGGCTAAGCCTTACAAACTTTGGTGTAACTCTGCTTGTTCTTGTATTATTTGCTGTAGGGATGTTACCTTCAGGAATCACTGTCGTCTTCAAACTTCAGAAACTCATGCATATCCGTGCAGAATCTGTTCTTCGTAACAGCAAAAACTCTTTTCTCAGTACAAAATGCAATATTTTTTTTGGCTCCTCTTCCTCATGCTCTTTTTGGCAATTTGCAAAAAATGTCCACTCAAACTTGGCTTCTTCCTCTTTCCCTCCTTTAGTAGCTTCTGTAGATACAACTACAGTTTTACTTTCTTCTAAAGTTGAATTCTTCGCTCAAACTTTTGCCGCTAATTCAACTTTAGATGATTTCACAGTTATAACTCCTTCAAACCTCCCAACTCATTTATGCCTAAAATTTTAATTTCTTCTAAGACGTCATTTCTGCTCTCTCTGAGCTTAATACTAAGAAGACGTACGGTCCTGTTGATGTCCCTCCTGTGGTTCTCAAAACTTGTGCTTTTTAGCTTGCACCCTGCCTTGGTAAACTATTTCATCTATGTCTTACTACTTCAACCTTCCTTTCTTCCTGGAAATGTGCTCTGATTTGACCAGTGCAGAAAAAGGGGGACCCCTCTTAACTCTCAAACTACCTCATCATTTTCCCAACCTCCGTTCTTTCTAAAGATTCTTGTTAAGATTTGGAAACATCAAATCTTCTAATCTTATCTCTGATAACCAGTATGGCTCTCGTAAAAAACGCGCTACTGGTGATCTTTCCCTTCTCTCTGACTCTTGGTCCTCCGCCAGCCCTACGGCATTTAGGTAAATCTTTTGCTGTCGCGCTAGGCATATCAAAAGCCTTCGATAGGGTGTTGAGCAAACCTTCAATTTTTAAATTTCCCTCTTTTGGAACCTATCCTTTCTAATTTCCTTTTAGGTCGTTCAACAGCATCTGTTGTAGACTGCCACATTTCTTCCTTTATATCTATTAATAGTGGTGTTCTTCAGGGATTTGTCCTATCTCGAACTCTTTTTCTACTTTTCATTAAAGACCTTCTCTCAACTACTTATTACCTATCCACTCCTATGCTAATAACTCCACCCTTCATTACTCTTCCCAATTTGAATAACACCCCTCCCAATAGCAGTTAATCGACGCTAGAATGGTGGCCTTGGAGCAACTAACCTCAGACTTTTCTCGCAGTTTCAAATTGAGGAAGATAAAACAAGGTCGTTTTCAATGACTCAAAAACTCAGTTCCTCTATCTCTTTACTTGATACAACCTTCCATACAACTATGACATCTTCGAAAACACACGACTCAAATCTTCGTCCGTCCGTAATATTCTCGGTGCTTTTTTTTTCTCGTGAACTTTCTTAGAAGTATTCAAGACACTTTAAAATAAAAAAAATCAATTGATCAAACAAAAAGTTAAAGTTATAATTTCACATTTTTTAACCATCCATTAAACAAATCAAACATGAATATCTGTAAAATTTCTTTCTAAATGGCAAGTTAATTAATAATGTAACATCAAAATACTTAAACATCTGAATTTAATTAATCATAAACTCCTATGAAACTTCAATTTCACTTCAAAAGGCGTCCTACCCAACTTCAAATTAATGAGACAGAAGGGTAGTTGGGACAGAGAAAACATGGTTGCTTTAAATGCCTAAAAAACTCAGTTTTTTTTTATCTATATACCCGACATAATCTTTCACACAACAATAGTAACAATTTTGAAAACACACTTTTGGTTCAAAAGTTTCTCTGTTCTTAGAATATTTATAAAGTTTATGAAGTCATGAAAACCCACAAATGTCCAACACTTCGAAAATGAGTAGTTTACAACAAAATTAAAAAGTATAAAGGGTATCAAAGAATATAGTACTTTTTATTCGAAAGATTTGAAGTTAAGCTGAAAATAACATGAAAAGTTTGTTTATAAAATCAGTGTCGCATAACAGAAATATTTAACTAAACATTTATGTACAGTTAAGTACACATCAAACATGATAATGACTTCCACATTTAAACCTGATCCTATATAACTACAAAATTAAGAAAAATTAATTGTCTTGTCCAACATAATATTTTCCATAGTAATTCCCAAACTGAAAGAAAAAAGAAAAACGTATACCATAAAGTGGGGTAAATAAGAGGATTCTGAAACGCTAAAAAAAATTCCTTGATTATTCATATCATATGGTTCTTTAAATATAATTATATAATGTCTATGTAATAAGGAAAAAGTTGTACAACCTCAAACATACATTGTCCGGATTTTTCCCATGATTTTTGGTGTTTGGGAAAGCGGATATTTAAATTTTACATACCTATAAAATATAATTTAAAACTATTTAATGATCACCAATACGTTCTCGCTGATAAGCTTTTTGCTTTGCTTGCCAAAATTTTCATTATAGTCATACAGACATAAGGAAAATGGAGAAAGTTAGTCTATCCCAGTCAAACTAAAGTAAATAATTTGTCAACCCAAATACACATGCAGCATGTTTAATATAAATACGACAAATAATATAATATTTACACTAAATATGCCAGGGCAAACAACCGCAAACGAAGGCTTCTCAATAATCATAACTAAGGAAAACCTAATACATACACCAACTTCAGAGGGGGTTAGGAATCGACCGGGGCCCCGGCTAAATATCAGGGAAAACCGGGGTTTGCCTGCCGGGGTTAAAATGGCAAATTATAGTTGAGGAGACAATCCAATTTTTTTTTAATTTTCAGCCGAATCTCTTGAAATTTTCAGTGTATATAGCTTTTTTCCTGGTGAAAAAAGTCCATTTCTAGCGTTTTTCTGAGTCTATAACTGCTAAAAAGTGTTTTTTTTTTTTAGGGGAAATTTGACCCTTTTCAAATGAATGGCGGGGCCAAACCACTTTTCGGAATAACTTGAAATTTGGATGTATATTCATAATTCTATTAGCAATGAAAACATGTAACAGACATTTGTTCCCAGAGTTATAGAAAAAATGTTATAAGCCCAAAACTAAACAACTATAGAAAAAAAATCCACCTTTTCGGTCAATAAAATTTAAAACAAAACTATAACTATAACATTCCTTTAGTAGGGTACATAGAGGAGGGATGGGGCTACAAATTCTTCTCTATACTTTATTCGATGCGAGTCGTTGCTTTCGAGATATAGCCTCTCAAAAAAGGTCCATTTTTGACCAAATTTCAAATATTTCCAAAGTTTGAGAGGCTATATCTCGCTTAAACCAAAAAGCATTTAATAATGCACAAATAAAAGTTGCAGCCCTGTCCCACCTCTAAACAATATCCAAAAATAAAAAAAATAATAGGTAGCGTGTTTTTTAAATAATTTTTTTCTCGAGAAGGGTACGATTTTTTTTTTTTTTTAAATTCTGTGCTTATATCTTTTTTACTAGATGTGATATCAAAAATCTGTTCTCACCAATGCAAGAAATTGAGGCTAAGATTATTCAGTTAAATTTTCAGCTCATGTGGACCAGTGGTTTGACCCGGTTATTTATTTTTTTCAACTTTGTGTCCAAATAAGTTTCAAACCGTTATAGACTCAGAAAAATGCTCAAAATCAACTCAGAACTTTGGGAAAAAATGCATGTTCCCTGAAAATTTCAGCTCAATCAGTTAAATAATAAAAAAAAATTTAAACAATATAAGAAAATTAAGATATTTCTTCTTGCTTTTTTAAAAATTTTCTCTTTTTTTGTTTCTTTTGACTACTCCTTTTCTTCTAGTGAATGTTCATTTTTGTTTTGATTTTATGCCCCCATAAAGATTTGGTTGAAAATTTTTTACTTGTACCACTCGGAGGTCCTCTTCTAATTTTCTGACTGCACATGTTACATTTAGCTATTTCGAGCCTATCCTGAAACATTGTAAAGTACTTCCATACTCTGCTGAAGCTGATATTTTAACCATATTGATTGAAAGTATAAAAAAAATAATAATTTTTAAATAATGTAGCTAATTGATTCAAGTTTGATACATAGCAATGATATAACAACGATATGTATAAATATAGGTTATATTGATAATTTTATATCTTACATTTTTTGAAACTTTACTTTGTGGGCTTATAGGTAAAGCTGTTGAATCACTATTATGAATCAAATTTTTTTTTTTTTTTTTTTTTTTTTTTTTGACTTTTTATTATACAAAATCTGTAATTTTTTGACATTTTTCCAGAGCAAATGCATATAATCATTAATTTAAGTGAATGTTGGCTATTCTACTCCTCTCTTATAATTAAAACAAACCTCAATTAACTTTATATCTAATTGTTTTAACCAAAAACTTTAGTGCTTTTGACCTCTTCACAAATTTTAGGCAACCCTGGCCAGAACCCCGGCCCCGGCAAAATTCCAGCCCCGGTCGGTCCCTAGAGGGGGTAAAGCTAAAACTATTGCTATAAACTAGTGGTAGAGTTCATTTTTGGGGGTCGAGTCTGAGTCTAAATCCAAAAAATTAAGAATTCAGGTCCATATCTAAAATCAAGTTCTTGCAGATCACATTGTAATAAAATATAATAAATTATTACGTTAGTTCAATAATAATAATAATAATAATAATAATAATAATAATAATAATAATAATAATAATAATAATAATAATAATGCATAGTCCAAAATAATAATAATAATAATAATAATAATAATAATAATAATAATAATAATAATAATAATAATAATAATAATAATAATAATAATAATAATAATAATAATAGCCTTTAAATCATAAAGGGAAATATGTATTTTTTCAACTAAAAAATTAATAATTAAATACATTAAATAGCATGTAGTACTGTAGAAATAATCTAAAATTAATTTTTCTTCATAATTCTTTCAATTAGCAAAATAGAAAATTAGAGGTACAACTACATCAGAGATTGCTAAAATAGAATATTCTGCCTTTATTTATTTTTTTAAATCATACATGATCTTTTTATAAATGGCATTCATTGATGCAATATTCTATCAAGCTGATTGAGTCCTTTGGTATTCTAACCTAAATATTTAACTGTGGAAACGAAAGAGACTTGTGGTTTAAATTTGACGGCTGATAAAACAACTGTGTTGTCTTCATAAAATATCCTCAAAAATAAATGATGCTCTCTTAAGTAGCTTTTTAATTTAGTTTTTAGTGAGGATGTGTTGTTTGTGCTCTCTCATAGTGGGTTTTTAACTTTATTCTTTTTATCATGTGTTTGTGCTAATTAGGTGAAAATGTGTACGAGTTTTTGCTTTAATTCTACATCTTTTCAATTATTGTCCTGCTTTAATTTAGGTGTTTTAACCAATTAAAGCCTACTAAATATTTACTACGTAGATCATCAACATTTTTAAGACAAGTTCAAGTTTCAACCTTTTAATTTTCTTAAAACTTAATAAAGGTTTATTATTAGGAAGTTTTATTCTCCGAGAGCAAAAATTATTTGGCATTCGATACACTGAGTTTTTAATTTAAAATTGTTTAAGACTAATTTAAGTTTAAATTTTTTATTTTAAATTTATTTTACCGTTTTAAAATTTAAGTTTCTAATGTATATATTATTTCAGTTTCACTGTTTTTTTTTTTTTTTTTTTGTATGTCTGTCTGACTGTTTGTTTGTCTGATTTAATCGTGATTGTGTGTGTAGACTGGCGAGTATGCGCAGGCGTGAGTTCTCTATACACTTCACCAACGTCCGTGGCTTGCTTTCTAATTTGGCCTCTGTGGAATACCACCTCTCTCTCATCCAAATCTTTTACTCTTGTCTGAGCCCCATATATCTAAGAATTCCTCCTCAAACATTTTTAATATATTCAACTATAACTTATTTCATAATTTTAGTTCTAAGGGTGGAGTTTGTGCTTATGTAAACACTAACACTCCGGTAACACGTCTTGTAAATCTTGAATCTCATAAGTTCGATGTTCTGTGGCTTAAAATCTTTCTTCCTACCACTACGATAATCTTGTTTCAGCTATTGTTCTCCCACTAGAACAGATTTTTCTACCTTTTTTGAATACCTAACTACTTCTCACGAGACTGTTATATCTTTACATCCAAATACTGAGGTCCTTTTCAAGCTTTCTCTCCAACTACTCCACCCTGCCCTAAGCGTATCTTCTGACACTTTGATCGGGCTGACTGGGGGGTTTTTGCGTTGCTTCTATGCTAACTATCCTTGGATGGACTGCTTTGTTTCTGAAGACGCTTCAGTTTTTGCCGATAAGGTGGGAGCTGTAATTGTAGATGTGATGAGCAGGTTCATCCCTTCTTCAACTAAATCTTTCTCCTCAAAATTCATGATTCGATCGAGCTTGCTATCGTGCCATTCAGGCTAGAGATATCGCGTATCGAGAATGGAAAAATTCTCCTTCTCCTATCACTCTCTCTAATTTTCATTCAGCTCGGAATCGTTGCAGGGATATTCTTCGACGAGCAAAGCGGGCTTTCACTAAAAGATGTGCTGAGCTCCTAAATTCTCCTACTGATAAATCTTTCTGACCTCTTACCAAAAACATCTCTTAACAACTTCTGTAAATCCTCCTTTCCTTCTTATTCGCTCTGATGGTTCTGTTGACAACACTCCAACTGAAAAGGCTAATTCCTTCGGCTTGCTGTTCTTTTCTAATTCCACCCTGGACTACTCCGGCAATCCTCCTCCTACTACTTCTCCTATCAGATGTTCTATGCCTTTACCTGTGATTACATTTGATCAGATGCATGGGCTTCTGAAATCTATAAACGTTAGGAAGGCAAACAGCCCGGATAGCATTCCTCCAAGAGTTTTAAGGGAGTGTGCCTCTGAGCTAGCTCCATTCTTCGTTCAACTTTTCTCTCTATGCCTCAATACTAGTACTTTTCCTCAGTGTTTGAAGCGCGCATTAGTCAAACCTATTCCGAAGAAAGGTAGCCGCTCTAATTCTTCTAACTTTCGCCCTATAGCTCTCACCTGTATTCTGTCTAGGATCTTTGAAACCCTTCCCAACTCTCATTTCTTGGATCATCTGGAATCTCACTCTCTTTTTTCTGATCATCGGTATGGTTTGGGCGCTCGAAGTCTACTGGTTATATACTTTCTTTCTCAAAGATCTATGGTTTCCTGCCATTAGGGACCATAGGGAGACGTGTGATGGCGCTTGACATATCTAAGGCATTTGACAGTGTGTGGCATGCGTCACTGCTCTCCAAGCTCCCCTCCTTTCGGTTTCCTCCTCATCTTTACTTACTTATATCTAGCTTTTTTTGTAAAGGTTTCACTTCGGCTGTTCTTTATGGGGCGACTATTTTCTTCTCTATCAGTAATGGTGTTCCTCAGGGTTCTGTCTTGTCTTCTACTCTATTCCTACTTTTCATTAATGATCTTCTCAGTTGCTCGTCTAACCAATTCCATTCATATGCCGATGACTCGACTCTCCATTCTTCTACTCATTTCAAATCTGCTCCCTCCTTAGCATTAAGAGTTGCCTCTCGTCTTCATCTTTCCAATTCCATTCTTTCAGATATGGATAGGATTTCCCAATGGGGTCGTCTCAACCTTGTGAAATTCAACTCTTTAAAAACTCAAATTCTAGAGGTCTCACTCTCAAAGACACCTAACTTTCCTATTTCTTTCGATGGTTCTTCCGTCTCTCCTGTGGACAATATAAATTTTCTTGGCCTTCACATAAAAAAATATCTTGGAAACCTCACATCACAATGGTTGCTGGGGCTGCCTCAAAGAAGCTGGGAATTCTGTTTACGGTGCGAGAATTATTTTTCTTTTTCACAGTTACTCCAATTATACAAGGGTCTCATCCTCCCTTGTATAGAGTACTTCTCTCATATCTGGGGTGGCTCAGGTTTCACCCGTCTTTTCGATACGGTTGAGTCAAAGATTTAAAAGACTTGTAAACTGTTCAGCTCTTACAAATTCACTTGAATCTTTATCTCTGCCAAGTGACGTTGGTGCCCTGTCTCTTTTTCTACAGGTACTACAGCGGAAAATGCTCGGGGGAACTGTCCACTCGCATACCTCCACCTTTACGGCATCCTTGTAGCACAAGTGGTGCATTGTCTGCACATAAATTTTGTGTAGACATAGGCAACTCTAGGCTTGTTCGCTGTGGTACCTCCTTCCCAGCCACCTCTGTTTTGTGGAATTCTCTCCCATCTTCTGTGTTTCCTGCTGAATTTAATCTCCATTCCTTTTAAGCCTAGGTCTGTGCTCACTTACCATATTTGCGTTAGATGGGGCTTATGGGTTGTTTTATTTTTTCTATTGCTCTAACACCCCCTCCTTGAATAGGGCTCTGACCGTGAGCTGTGGTGATGTTTAAAATTAAAAAAATTATTAAAAAAAAAAAAATTATGGGGAGGAAATGAAATACACAATTTCACAAATTTTCTTGTATTAAATTTTGAACAGATGCTAACTTGGAATGTAAATGTTAAATATATTTAAGGTAAACCAGAGAAAGTTGTGATACTCTTAAAACTTTGGGAATAAGAATTAAGTAGCAGGTAGAATTCTAATGCATCTTTATAAAACTATAGAGTGATCAAGAATAGATTTTTTCTGAATTCCTCTAGAAGAGAAATGCATAATACTACGTCGCTAAAAATACCTGGAAATTAAATTGCCCTTTGGAGCTCTCTTTGAAGAAAAGTTATAGACTTTTCACAAACTGAAGCCCATTTGATTGCATTAACAATAAAAGGAAATATCTATGTCTAAATTATAAAAAATTATTGTCCAGTGAATTATATTTACTAAATAAAATCTTTCAAAATTATCGCACCAAGTAAGAAATATGACGTCATGTTCGTGTATATGTTCGAATCTGTGGTTTGCCACAAAGCAGATGGAAACAGCCTGAGTAATGCAGTTTCACGTGTCAGACAGATTGCGTCAACGTGAGACGTGGCATGAACGTAAGGTCGACGTATTGGAAACTCTGATTTTAGTTTTCCTAAGTTCTTATGATTATATATATATATATATATATATATATATATATATATATATATATATATATATATATATATATATATATATATATATATATATATATATATATATATATATATATATATATATATATATATATATATATATATATATATATATATATATATATATATATGACCCTTCTAACTATCGACCTATAGTTATAACTTGCGTTCTGTCTAAAATTTTTGAAACTCGCCTCAACTCTCATTTCCTGGATCATTTGGAGTCTCACTCTCTTCTCTCAGATCTTCTCTTCTTTCGACGCTCGAGATCAACTGTGACATACTTTCCTATCTTACTGATCTATATTCTTCTGCCCTTAGGGACTACGGGAGTCTTGTGTGGTGGCGCTTGACATATCCAAGGCTTTTGACCGGGTATGGCATGCGTCGCTGCTCTCCAAGCTCCCTTCCTTTGGGTTTCCTCCTTCAATTTGCTTACTCTTGTCTAGTTTTCTCTCATATCGTTCCATTTCGGCACTTGTAGATGGAGCGACCTCTTCCTCTTTTTCTGTTAAATGTGGTGTTCCTCAGGGTTCTGTTTTATCTCCAACTTTGTTCTTACTTCCCATTAACGATCTTCTCAACTGTACTTCCAACTTTGTTCACTCTTATGCTGATGACTCAAGTCTACATTCTTCAACTCATTTCAAATCTGCTCCCTCTTTTGCTTCTAGAGTTGCTTCTCGTCTTCAACTTTCAGATTGAATTCTCACCGATCTGGATGGGATTTCCCGGTGGAGTCATAGCAACCTTGTGAAATTCAACTCTTTAAAAACTCAATTTCTTCACATCTCTCTCTCTCTCTCAAAAACACCTCCCAACTTTCCTATAATCTTCGATGGCTCTCACGTCTCACCTGTAAATAACATTAACATTCTTGGTCTAAACATAAACAATAAACTGTCTTGGAAACCACATATCACAATGGTTGCTAAAGCGGCCTCTAAGAAGCTGGGAATACTGTTCAGGTTGCGAGAATTTTTTTCTTCTGAGCAGTTACTCCAAATATAAAAGGGTCTTATTCGCCCTTGTATGAAGTACTGTTCTCCTATTTGGGGGTGCTCTGGCTCCTCCTCTCTTCTGGATAGTGGTTGATTATAAAGCTAAAATATTAATAAACTGTCCCCTACTTTCAAACTCTCTTGACCCCCTATCTCTGTGACGTGCCTTTGGCGCACTATCTCTTTTCTTTAGGTACTACAATGGCAGGTGCTCGAGGGAATTGACCTCCCGCATTCCTCCACCGTTGCGTCGTCCTCGTTGTACAAGGGGTGCCCTGCTTTCGCACGAATTCTGTGTGGATGTAGGAAACCCCAGGCTACCCCGTTGTGGTGCTTCCTTCTTTCCAGCCACCTCTGTTTTGTGGAACTCTCTACCATCATCTATTTTCCCTCCTGTATTTTTTCTTCCTCTCTTCAAGGCTTCCGTCTGTGCCCACCTAAGGAATATGCGTTAAGTGTGTGTTTAAATGAGTTTTCTTCCTATGTGTGTGCCTCTCCTTGAAAAGGGCTCTGCCCGTGAGTGGTGGCGATCTGTAAAAAAAATTATATATATATATATATATATATATATATATATATATATATATATATATATATATATATATATATATATATATATATATATATATATATATATATATATATATATATATATATATATATATAAAGATTATAACATTTTCCTTAATATTACCAACAATCAAATTCTTACCTCAAAGTCAAATGACGGCTAAAAGTCAAAACAGTTCTTGTTTGATGAACATAAAATGTTTTTGTTTTTAGATCCTATGGTTAAATCATGATAATTACAAGATATATAGGGAGTAGAAAATAAATTTAAAGATCTTGTTATAACTTCTTTTCCCTTACAAAATTTTAAAGAGTTTTTTAAACTGACTAATCTCATCTTCTATGAACACCTGATAAAATAAAATAAACTGGTCAATTTTATAAAATAAAAAAAAAATCAATAATTATGCATTACTATTGTTATTAACAAATTTTAATAATACTTCAACCCTTAAAGAAGACAACTCACACACACATTATCAAAGTGTTGTGTTTTTATTCACTGCAAAATTCATATTGGGAAAACATTATTAAATAAATTTAAAAAAAAAAATATTGCTTGTTTTAAAAAGTAAGATAAAATTTTAAAAAATACTGACCAATCAACATAAAATATAGAACCTTGCCCTCATTTACTTTGTTGTCATTGATAACTTTCAAGGGCCTTGCAAAGACGCCCTGAATCTATAAAAATTTTCTGACATAATTCTCTTCTAGAAAGAAGCATTATTTATTAACATGAATTCTTTTGTATGCAAAATTTGCTACCAGTATATTTTATAATAGTGTACTACTATTATAGTACCTTTACTAGACATAATTCTTTTCAGTAGTAGCTGTAGAATAGACTGTATAATTTAACCAAAAAACAAACATCAAAAATTTCCATTTTCAAAACCAAAATTAAAAAATATTTTTCCTTCATTTTTACTTTTTTTATCTTCACTTCAATATTAAAATAGTTTTATATAGGTCTAAGATATAGCAACCACAATATAGACTATTCCTTCAATATGAAACTTCCATAAAAATGTATGCTTTAAAATCTTTTAAATTAAACACATAAAACAGAATATTTTTTATTTTACGTTTTTAATTCTATTATTTACAAGCAAAAAGGGCATTAGTCTTAAGCATCCAAAGTATGGAACATGTAAATATTTAAAATCACTAAGTAACAAAATGTATTAACTAAATATAAGTTGGTAAGTTATTGAAAAATTAGATCCAAATTATTTTATATATATATATATATATATATATATATATATATATATATATATATATATATATATATATATATATATATATATATATATATATATATATATATATATATATATATATATATATATATATATATATATATATATATATATATATATATATATATATATATATATATATATATATATATATATATATATATATAAGTTTTTGGCAAAATGTTAAGAAACCCTTTGAGTTTAAAAAGTTTATTTATCTATAGCAAAGCCGGACAATTTCAGCACAACTCTCACACCTCCACACCATGCGGAAGTCCAATTTTGCGTGCGGAAGTGCAAAGGTGCAATACTCTCTGAAAAAGGTTAGGAAGTACTTGCGAGGAAGTTCTAAAATGTTCCACGCATAAGCCTGCACACTTGTAAAATAAAACTAAAGAATAAACTGAAATAATTATCAAAATAAAATTATATCTTTTTTTACTTTAATTGTGCAAAAACTAACAAACTTTTTTGAGTATGAAATTTATTTACACAAATAGTCAAATATGGCATTTTTGCACTGAATCTTCTTTTAGTTTTGAGAAACGCGAATTTGAAGAAAGGCTAATGTTATAAGGGGAATTAAAATTTATTTTATTTATATAATTCAAATAAAAACCTCACGAATCGTTGGAATTCCCCGTATGAAGCAATCAAGGTGCTCCTCGAAGTCCTTAACTCCCAAATGTCTCGGTCAGCAACATCTGCACTACCCTGCGGCGATCATGCAACCTTCATTTCCATAGATAAGGACGTTATGGCGGAGTAATTTACTGTCATGAAGCCTAGTGATTAGCATGGGTAAACTGAAGTCTGAGGAAGATGCCAACATGGGTATACTTCTCTCTACTCTTCAAGTACTCAAAACCAATCTTGAGGGCATGCTGAAAAATAGTCTGAGTATGCCAATACACTGATGGAGTACACGCTAAATAATCAACAGAACACTTCTGAGAAACCAAAAAGGTTCAAAGTTGAGTTCTCTGGCTTGTTCAATATCATGGAATTGCTCAAAGCCACAACCATTCATCCATATTTCAAAATCAGTGATTAGTAGTTAGTTACCTCAACGTTAGCATGTATGAGAGGGTAATGTTTAAGTTGCTGGAAGATAAAAAGGGAGCAGATAAGCAATAAGAACTTTAGCAACAGTAAAAGTGATGGTCATAAGGAGGAGAAACTTTCAAGGTGAAAATATATATATATATATATATATATATATATATATATATATATATATATATATATATATATATATATATATATATATATATATATATATATATATATATATATATATATATATATATATATATATATATATATAAGCACAAAGGGGTGCATTGTCTGCACATAAATTTTGTGTGGACATAGGCAACTTCAGGTTTTTCCACTGTGGTGCCTCCTCCTCTCCAGCGACCACTGGTTTGTGGAATTCTCTTCCATTTTCTGTCTTTTCTGTCTTCCATTTTCCTGTCGAATTTCTTCTCAATTACTTTAAAGCCTACGTCTGTGCTCATCTACGAAATTTGCGTTAGGTGAGAACTTGTAGGTTTTTAATACTCCATCCTTGAACAGGGCTCTGCCGGTGACCAGTGGTGATATATATATATATATATATATATATATATATATATATATATATATATATATATATATATATATATATATATATATATATATATATATATATATATATATATATATATATATATATATATATATATATATATATATATATAATATATAACTAAGTGGTGAAGATGTGACAGAAATTATAAATGTTGCTCACATGTAGACAATAGATTGTTTTCATATTTTAATAGTACATTAAAAGATAAACTTTATAGGTTCCACTTTATTTCCTATATATATTGTTTTATAAATGCAGATATTAAGATAGTTATGCCATAAAAAATATATCACCTTTGACCACAAAAAGGGGGAATAAATGATAAGAAAAAAAAAAAAAAAAAAAAAAAAATAAATATATATAAATATATATATATATATATATATATATATATATATATATATATATATATATATATATATATATATATATATATATATAAAAAAAAAAATTTATTTTATTATTATTAATATTATTATGATTATAGTTATTAAAATTATTATTATATTATTTTTTTTTTTTTTTTTTTTTTTTTTTTTTTTTTTTTTTTTTTTTTTTTTTTCTTTTTCTTCTTTTCTTTTTCTCATTATTATTATTATTATTATTATTATTATTATTATTATTATTATTATTTTTATTATTATTATTATTATTATTATTATTTTTATTATTATTATTATTATTTCTACTTATAATCATTATCATTATTATTATCACAATTATTATTACTATTAATTCAACTAGCAATTTATATACTGCTATTATTTTTATTATAATTATTAGTTTGTACTACTACTTTTTTTATTAGTTGCTGTTATTAATATTAGTACCAGCGTTTCTGTAAATAATTTTGTTAGAATTTGTGTTGCTATTACTATTATTATTATTATTAATTTTAAATGATATTTATACTTTAACTTGCACTATTATTATCATTCCTTTATTATATTATATGCATCATTTTATGTATTTACTTAATAATAATAAAATTCAAAATTTATCTATCTATTAAACTGTGGGGCTCAATGGAAACCAATGTGTATCTCCTTAGTAACCCCTTTTCAGAGAACTATACAGTCACTTCATTATTATTATTATTATTATTATTATTATTATTATTATTATTATTATTATTATTATTATTATTCTATTTAGTAGTATAAGACCTACTGTATTCTATAAAATTGTAAATGCACACTCTCCAAATAAAGAATTTATGAATTATGAAATTATTATTATTATTATTATTATTATTATTATTATTATTATTATTATTATTATTATTATTATTATTATTATTATATATTATTATATATATATATATATATATATATATATATATATATATATATATATATATATATATATATATATATATATATATATATATATATATATGCTAACGATTTGTTCTTAGGGAAACTTATAAGAATAATAAAACAAAATGCTAACAGCGTAGGAAGTAACATTAGTTGAATTTAAACACCTTAATAAGATGAGTAAATATATAAATATAAATATTGACGCTTCGGATTTTAACGAAACTCATTTTCAAAGTTTTTGAATGGAAAAAAATATAAAAAAATAGGAACAATACACAAAATATTTAAACAATTGTCAAATCAAATAAATTAAATTAACTAATACATGAGATGTACAAGTTACGGTGGTATGCGACAATGACAATTTTACAACTGAATGACATATACAATTTGAAGCTAAACACAGATATAATAGTTTTTGTCCATAGCCTCTGATTTAATTTTAATTTCATTAAACTCTCTCTCTCTCTCTCTCTGAAAAAAAAAAAAAATAAAAATATATATATATATATATATATATATATATATATATATATATATATATATATATATATATATATATATATATATATATATATATATATATATATATATATATATATATATATATATATATATATATATATATTATAGGGAGGGAGTGAAGCATCAGTATATTTTTAGGCATCGGTATCGGTATCGACAAAAAATGACCGATACTGATATAGATACCAGATTTTTTTTAACTGTGAAGAGCAAAAATTTTATATATATATATATATATATATATATATATATATATATATAATATATATATATATATATATATATATATATATATATATATATATATATATATATATATATATATATATATATATATATATATATATATATATATATTCCTGGAAGGGTTTTAACCCTGTCAGTGAGATTAGCACATTTCGCCATCTGCTCTTAAAAGTCCCTCTCCTAGAGTGCTTTAAAAGATCATGTTTTTTGGCTCGTTGGTTTCAGTGCCAGTTCTTGAGTTTTATCTAAACTCATGGGGTGATGGGGTTTTCACCCTTTCAGTGGGACTAGCACCTTCTCCATCTAACCTCACATTTTCTCAAAGAGCTCTCCAGAAGATCATACTTCTCGGAGCTATGGTTTCCCATATATATATATATATATATATATATATATATATATATATATATATATATATATATATATATATATATATATATATATATATATATATATATATATATATATATATATATATATATATATATATATATATATATATATATATATATATATATATATATATATATATATATATATATCGGTATATATATATTCTCTGGAGAACAAAGGCCAGAACACTACCAAATTTCATCAGAGTTGGGGAAATACGGGAAACCTTGTTAAATTCCACCAGAATTGGAGGGAAGTCAGAATCATAGCCAGTTGATGGCCGATGTGTCTCGATACACTGCGTTTGAAAGTGTGCAGGTCAAAGGATGTTGAGAAAATAGATAAAGGGAGTGTGTTCCAGATTTTACCAGTTAAATACATGTAAAATTGAACATACCTATTATTTGTTGTTAAGAGTTGGACAGAGAAAGGGGGAGGCTGCTCAGAAGAGCAGGGTCCGTTGTAGTAAAGAAAGTATTGAGAGAGAGAATGACGCAACAATTCAACTGGCAGAAAGAGACCAAAGAGAATTAATGAGAGCGTAAGTAAGACAAAAAGCCCTAGACTTCGCTTTTACAAGGATAGCTGTATGAGTAAACCATCCTAGATGTGTGACGCATACTTCATAAAGGGGCGAACAACACCTTTATAAAGAGCAAGCAACTCGGGTGGTGTGAAAATATTACGAGGGCGTCTCAAACCAAAACAACCACTTGGAAGATTGTTTAGAAAGAGAAATAATATGTTCCTTCTAAGAGAGATCATGAAAAAAAGAAACGCAGACAGAATTGAGGATGTACGAAAGTTTAAGTTGTGTGTTTTTGAAGATGTCATAGTTGTGTGGAAGATTGTGCAGAGTAGAGAGATGGAGGAACTGAATTTTTGAGACATTGAAAACCTTATTTTCTCTGCCCCAGATTGAAATACGAGAAAGGTCAGAGGTCAGTTGCTCCAAGGCCACCATTCTTGCATCAATTAACTGCCGTTGGGAGTGGCGTCTTTCAAATTGAAAGGAGTAAAGAAGGGTGGAGTCATTAGCATAGAAGTGGATACGTGATTAAGTAACTGAGAGAAAGTCTTTAATGAAAACTAGAAAGAGAGTTGGAATTAGGACAGATCCCTGAGGAACAAAGACAAAGGTCTAAAATGCAAGGTTTCTAAGTTTACAGATGATACCAAAGTGGTTACCTCAGTAAGGAATAATGATGGATGCATAAAGCTTCAAGGTGATCTAGATAGACTTCTTGGTTGGGCAGAGAGGTGGCAAATGAACTTACTTTTATCTTTGCATGAAGTTGTCGCAGTATGGTATAGATGGAATGGTACACAATTGGATTAAAGAGTGGTTAAAGAACAGAAGGCAGTGTGTATTACTTAATGGTAATAAGTCATTATGGGAAACGGTGAAGAGTGGGGTACCACAAGGTTCTGTGCTGGGACCACTTTTGTTCCTTATATATATAAATGATTTAGACAAAGGTCTTAAATGCAAGGTTTCTAAGTTTACAGATGATACCAAAGTGGTTACCTCAGTAAGGAATAATGATGGATGCATAAAGCTTCAAGGTGATCTAGATAGACTTCTTGGTTGGGCAGAGAGGTGGCAAATGAACTTACTTTTATCTTTGCATGAAGTTGTCGCAGTATGGTATAGATGGAATGGTACACAATTGGATTAAAGAGTGGTTAAAGAACAGAAGGCAGTGTGTATTACTTAATGGTAATAAGTCATTATGGGAAACGGTGAAGAGTGGGGTACCACAAGGTTCTGTGCTGGGACCACTTTTGTTCCTTATATATATAAATGATTTAGACAAAGGTCTTAAATGCAAGGTTTCTAAGTTTACAGATGATACCAAAGTGGTTACCTCAGTAAGGAATAATGATGGATGCATAAAGCTTCAAGGTGATCTAGATAGACTTCTTGGTTGGGCAGAGAGGTGGCAAATGAACTTTAATAGTAAAAAATGTAAAGTTCTTCATGTAGGTTACTCAAATGAAGGATTTAATTATGAAATGAATGGGGAGTGGCTTGAGACTGTGGACCAAGAAAAGGATTTAGGTGTGATAATTAGCAGTAATCTGAAGGTGGGTGATCAATGTTTGGAAGCAAGGAATAGAAGCTAATAAGATGTTAGGTATAATTAATCGCAATGTAGTTTACAAGAGCAAAGAGGTTATAAGCAAACTATATAATAGCTATGTCAGGCCAGCATTAGAGTATTGTGCACAGGTTTGGGCTCCTCATTTAAGAAAAGACATAGATATGCTGGAGAGAGTACAACGTCGAGCAACAAGGATGATTTCTGGCTTTGAAAATAAGAGCTATGAAGAGAGGTTGAAGGAGTTAGGAATGTTCTCAGTTGAAAGGAGATTTCTCAGAGGGGATATGATACAAGTTTACAAAATATTTGCATCTGACAGTAATACAGAGATTGAAAAATACTTCATAGTGGACCATGGAAGAGTAACTAGAGGACATAATAAGAAAATTAAAAAGAAGCCATGCCATCTCGATCTAAGAAAATACTCTTTCAGTAATAGAGTTGTTAATTTTTGGAATGACTTGCCACAAGAGATTGTTGACTGTGATTCTCTTGTCAAATTTAAAAAGGGGCTAGATAGATATATGGATGGTTTGGGTATTATATAGAATAATCTGACTAAGCCAAATTGGCGGGTATATATGAATTTTTGGATCAACAGATCAACCTATGACTAAGCCTAATGGCAGTTTTTTTTTGTAGTGGGTGATGGTTCATTGAATATTGCATGTGTAATGGGTTTAGTTTTACT
>SEYY01020018.1:0-5000 GCA_009176605.1 Armadillidium nasatum
TGAAAATATTAACCAATTCCTTATCTGAACTTACTAAATTCCCATCAATTTTAATTGGGCCAATTTTCTTATCCTTGCTTTTAAATTTATAAAAGCTAAAAAACTTTTTCAGGTCTTTATTACTGTTTCTTGCCAAATTAATTTCTGCCATTCTCTTTGCTCTTCTTATTGACTGGTTAAGTTCATTCCTAATTCTCTTATAATGTTCCAAATCTTCCCCCTTCTCCTACCTTTGAACATTTTAAAACATCTACGCTTTTCACTGATTTTCTCTTTTATCTCTCTACTCCACCAATTAGGTTTTCTATTTGCCACCCTAATGGGTTTATCTTTAAAACACACAGACTGAATGTTAGCCAATATTTGCTTGAAGTATTCCCACATGATGAAACAATTTTGACCATTAAACTCCTTATCCCAGTCAATTTCATTGAGCATTGCTCGGAATTTGCTAAAATCTCCATTTCTGAAATCTAATATCTTTTCCCTATTGACCTGCAATTTGGGCCCAGACCTCACGTTCCAGTTAAATCTAATAATATAATGATCACTAGCTCCTAAAGTCTCCCCTACTTCGACATCATTCACCATCATTTCATCATTTGTTAATATTAAATCTAACAATGCTGCATGCCTTGTTGGTTCTTGGACCATCTGACTCAAAAAGTTGTATAGAATACAATTTACAAATACTGAACTTCTATTAACTATACTACTCAAAGAATTCCACTCAATGTCTGGAAAATTAAAATCACCCATAATGACTATTCCTTTTACATTATTTTTCTTTTTGCTTTAATATGTCAAGTATATCAGTGTGTTTAATGTTAAAATTTAAAACTAACTGGTTTTAGTTGGTTACAATTGCTGTGTATGCGAACAAATGTGAATGTGATTGGGTGAGTGCATGTGATCATGACTGAGTCCTTATACGTATCACGTATTTTCTTACGTGCATGAGCGAAGAAGTAGAAAAAATTCAAAGTCCTGCGATTGGGATAACGGGTGGAGTTGGTTACCATGACAATTTATTGGATGTGGATAGCATGGTGATGTCTTCGATGTAGTTATGAGGGTTTGTATGTACTTGTGTGTGTGTGAATGTGTTTATGTGAGAAGAAGGTTGGAAAGATTATATTTGGTAACAGCAAAAACAATAAAAAAGAAAAAAGAAAAAAAAAAAAAAAAAAAAAAAAAAAGGAAAAATTGAAAATAAAAAAGAAAAAAAGGAAAATAAATAAAAAATAAATAAAAAATAAAAATAAAAATAAAAAATAAAAAATATGTAAAAAAATAAAAAATAAAAAATATAAAATATAAAACTTAAAAATAAATGAAAAGGAAAAAATACAGAGATGATTGTTTAAGTTAAATAAAAAAGGTGTCAAAGCAGGACTGGAATGCTAATAAATAATGGAAAAGTATAACGTCACCAAAAAATGGGGATGACGTCATAATATTTTAAATTGGTATTTGAAAGTGGTAAGGTGTGTGTGTGTGTATGTACACGCATGTTCCCATATAGAAACCACGTGACCAAGAAAAAAAATAAATGGTGAACAAAATGGAAGAAGAAAATATACGAAAAAAAACCACGTGGTCAAAATGACGGATACCACTTGGTCAAGATAGTGGATACCAAATCTAAGATGACGGAAACCATGTGTGTACGAAGTAGAAGAGACCTTATTCTCATTTCATGATTCATATATAAATATTACGTAATATCCATAAATACATAATTGTTATGTAATAATAGATGATTATTATACAATCAATAAAAATAATATCGTGAAGAATCCTTATTCTCATTACATGATTCATATATAAATATTACGTAATATCCAAAAATACATAATTGTTATGTAACAATAAATGATTATTATACAACCAATAAAATAATAGCGATTTCAATGTCGAAAACGTGGTGGGTGAATAGAACAATTCACTCATTCTAAGATATGATCAAGTTGGTGTTGTGGTAGCGTGATCCTTGGTTTCACAATAGTTTCAAGTTCTAACTGTGAATGTTGGAGGAGAAAGATGTTTGATTTTCAGCGCAGCGGTCAAGAAAAAATGGTGAGAGAATTCAAAATCAAATTCAATATGCCGTAAACAACGTGGCCAAGATGGCGGGAAAATTCAAAATCAAATTCAAGATGGAGGAAGAAAATCTATGGAGCTGAAAACCACGTGTACCAAAATGACGGATAACACATGGTTAAAATGGTGGACATAAATCCAAGATGGTGGACAGAAATTCAAGATGGTGGAAACAACGTGATCAAAATGACGGATACCACGTGGTCAAGATGGCGGAAACCACGTGGTTAAAATAGAGAAGGACAGAAATCAAGAGAAAAAACCATGTGATCAAGAAAAAATGGCAGTCGGATGACGTCATAGTCTCAAGATAGGAAAGCGTATGTGCGTTTGCGCAGATGACGTCAGCACCGAGATGTAGTGCCGAATAATGCCTTACCCTCAGTGCCAGCTGTCTCTGGCACTGACACTTCCCTCAACCTTTAGCGCCAGCTGGCTCTCCCTTCATTGCCAACTGACTCTGGCACTACCCTCAACCCTCAGTCCCAACTGGCACTATGAACCCAACATACTTACTTTTTATCCTTCTTCTTATGCTGTTAAATTCTTTCCTCCTCTGGGTTCATCCGATCACCTTATCTCCGCATCTTGTTCTGTTTCTTCAAGTCTTCCGCAATAACGGCCCCCACCTTCGGCGAGGAGACGTTTGTGGCACTTCGGTGCTGCTCAGTGGTCTGACTTGTGGTTGTACTTCTCTGATTTCTCATGGAATGATCATTGCTTTCGTGGGAGGGGTCCCTCGGAGTGTGCTGAGCGCATAACCGAGGTGATTATCTCTGGCATGGAGGCGTTCATTCCATATTCTTTCCCTTCTACTAAACCTAACAAACCTTGGTTTAACTCTACTTGTTCTCGCGCTATCCGCCGTAGGGATGCTGCCTTCAGAGATTACCATCGTCTTCAAACTCCTGAAACCTACTCAATTTATATTTCATCCCGGAATCGTGCAAAATCTATTCTTCGAGATACCAAAAACTCTTTTCTCCGCCGCAAATGCAATAATCTTTCTGGCTCTTCTTCCTCTCGACCTGGCATTTTGCAAAAAATGTTAACTCTAACCTTGCTTCTTCCTCTTTCCCTCCTCTAGTCTCTTCTGATGGCACAACTGCCATTTTACCTTCAACTAAAGCTGAACTCTTCGTTCATACTTTTGCCTCTAACTCTACCTTAGACGATTCCGGAGCTATTCCTCCTCCTTCAATCCCCTCCAACTCCTTTATGCCTAAAGTTGTAATTTCTTCTAAAGTATTAGAAAATCCTTATATTTTAGATTTAATTAAATATTTTATGATTAATAAATGAAATTATATGGGTTTCACAAAATATCAGAATACGCCCTATAAACTTAAAAATCTTTTATAGAACAGCAACATTTACATGTTTTCTACAGCGGGGGATTTGCCTTTTTACCGTTGTTAGTGTAAGTCACTTTTACAATTATGCTCAAAACGTTTAACTAAAAATACTCATCTAAATCTGAAGTAGTCGTCGAAAAGATGAGTATTTCCCCATTTAACTATTTTAAACTACGTGTAGCCGTATGGTAGTTATATATAAACTTTTAACCCTTAGAGTAGGATCTTGGAGCTTTGTAAGAGAAGTTAGGGCCCTACCAGATCAACTCAACCCTTATCTTTTATCTTATTTGAATTAAATTGTTTTTTTTGATTATGTTCGGGTTGAGTTAGTGTTTTACTTTTAACTTGAATTGTATATTGACTTGACATTTACTGAATAACAGGTCCTTAGTTCTTTGAGCAGAGTTTGAGAGTTCTTGCTTGTTTGGGTTGAAGCTATGTTCCTACTAGGCTAAAATTTACCTAATATACTACTCTAAAAATTTACTTATGAGCTTATACAAATAAGCCGAATATCCAAGTTTTAATTCTTGGAAACAAAGTAAATTCCCTTTTATTTTAACAATTTGCAGAATATTTTAAATGGTGAGTTTATTAATTTCTTTTTATTAATTGTAGGTTAATGTAATAGAATAAGGTTTATTCTTGGCAGAGAAGTAACATATCTGCATTAAGCGTTTTCAGGGGTTTCAGCGCCACAGAAATCCCAACAAAAGATGTCATTTCTGCTCTCTCTGAGCTTAACACTAAGAAGGCGTATGGTCCTGATAGTATTCCTCCGGCGATTCTCAAAACTGGTCCTTCCGAGCTTGCACCCTGCCTTGGTAAACTATTTCGTCTTTGTCTTTCTACTTCTACCCTCCCTTCTTGCTGAAAACGTGCGCTCATTCAACCTGTGCCGAAGAAGGGGGACCCCTCTCAGCCCTCTAACTATCGTCCTATTTCTTTAACCATCGTTCTTTCTAAAGTTTTCGAACCTATCCTTAACAGGAAGATTTGGAAACGTCTCAATTCTTCTAATCTTATCTCTGATCACCAGTATGGCTTTCGTAAAGAACGTTCCATTGGTGATCTTCTTTCCCTACTGTCTGACCCTTGGTCCTCCGCTCTTCGGGGTTTCGGTGAATCTTTCGCTGTGGCGGTAGACATATCGAAAGCTTTCGATAGAGTCCGGCACAAAGCTTTGATTTTCAAACTTCCCTCTTTCGGAATCTATTTCTCTCTCTGAGGCCTCTCTGATTTCCTTTCCGGTCGTTCTATAGCAGCTGTTGTAGACGGCCACCGTTCTTCCTATAAATAGTGGTGTTCCTCAAGGATCTGTCCTTTCTCTAATTTTCTTCAATGACCTTCTCTCTATTACTTCGTCTCCTAAACACTCCTATGCCGATGACTCCACCCTTCATTACTCCTCTCAATTTGAAAGACGTCCCTCACAACAGCAGTTGATAGATTCAAGAAGGATGGCCTTGGAGCAACTGATCTCTGATCTTTCTCGTATTTCAAATTGAGGCAGAGAAAACATGGTCGTTTTTAATGCCT
>SEYY01020018.1:10000-12500 GCA_009176605.1 Armadillidium nasatum
TATATATATATATATATATATATATATATATATATATATATATATATATATATATATATATATATATATATATACTATATATATATATATATATATATATATATATATATATATATAATTAGGGTAGTGAGGATAGTCATAAGATTTGTTTGTTTTTCTCATTAAAATAAAGTTAGTAAAGTGTTAGTCCCATGATGGGATTAAAAAAAAATGACGAACATAAAATATATATATAATGGGCACATTCGATAGGGTAGTGAGGATAGTCATAAGATTTGTTTGTTTTTCTCATTAAAATAAAGTTAGTAAAGTGTTAGTCCCATGATGGGATTAAAAAAAAATGACGAACCAAAGGTAATAATTATTAATATGCTCAGGTAAAGGATTAAAATAAGGTGTTAAAGCAGTAATAGGGAAAATATATATACATAATTTTTTTTGTAAACTAGCAAAAATTAAATAGTAATCTTATTGAATTGATACACGTAACTTTTTCCAATGAAAAAAGGATTAAAAATACTTATCAAACCAATAAAATTGACCTTTATACTCAACAAATGTAATGAAAATATTAAACATTATAAGATATTATAAATTATGCAAATTTTATATCTGGATTTTATACCTGAGGTTCGGTATTTAAATTATATAATAAAAAAAAAAATGGAGAGAAAATTATTAATTTAAGTTTACCACTTTAGACAAATATATATTTCATTTTTTTCCTATCTTGAAAGCTGTTTTCAGATATCACAAGCGAAGAAAGAGGTTTCTTCCCCTCCCCCCCCAAAAAAAAAAAGCCGACCCACTTACAATCTTTTTTTTTTTTGTACCCGATACATATATATTTATTTTTTATAGTTATCACCGCTCGCGGGCATAGCCCTATTTGAGGAGGTGTATACATATGACCCGTTCTATATTCTAAAAAAAATTAAGTTTCTTATATAGTTTGTCATTACTGGCCTAAAACACTGAGTGATTTTGTACTTTTCTGCCCTTTTAATATTTTAAAAGCTTATCATTTCCTAAATGGTTTGCCTCAATGAAGAGCTAAATGAGTGTACATCAACACGAGAAAGACGATACATCAATTATACATCTTTCAAATTTAACTCACTTCTGACAACCTCAAACAAGAAGACTGCTTCTTCAAATATTGTATATTTCAAATAAAAGGATTAAATAAAAGAGGAGCTACGCGAAGGTAGAAAGGATGAAGGAGAAACTTGATCAACAGCAAAAAGTTTTTGAAGATGAACCCAATGACAAAATGGAAAAGGTTTTGTCCTTTTAGTACTGTAGAAATAAAATCAGGCGATAAGCGTAAGATATATAACGACCAAGAACCTAGACTATACAACTAAAATATATTTAGTAGAATTAAACGAGGCCTTAAAAGTGTAAGGTATAGTAACCATAATACAGTATATCTTCCAAATTAAATTACATATTCCAAGCTAAAAAATATCTTAGAAAGAGTTGGTGAAATGGAGATTAGGATCCACAGAGAAATTAACTAGAAAAAATATGTAATACTACAATATATTTTCGAAAAAGAAATTGAAACCTTTAGATAAATGATTTTATTTGTCAATTGTAAAAACGACAAAAACAGAAGTATAAAGTATCATTAATTTAAGGTTTCAGTCTCAAAGAACCATATAATTTTGTATTTATTTTGATTAAAGTATATAATTTACTTAAGTCGAAATTTTGTACATTAAAGTGACTGAATATATAGCAAAATTGATAAGGTACATATAACTAATTTCACACCGTTGTTTTAGATTAAAGAACAGGATGAAGGGGAGGAGAGAAATTAGAAGAACAAATATAATGAAAAGAGAGTAGCAGAGGTCACTAAGATCATCGCAAAGATATAAAAAAAAATCATAGCAATTGGAACCTCTAAAAACATACTCAGAAATCTAAAGTTGGGATATAATTATAAAAAAGATTATAATATGTATACAGGTTACTAGAAATAGCTATAGCGATTAAGAAAGCTTGAATATTACTCCTATGAATCACCCTCGATAACTTGTAAGGGATTAAATTCTTGGGGTAACACCTTGATAAGATCAAAGGAAGATTAATATAAACCTTGCTTATATGACGTAACGAAACCTAAATTGATAATATTTCAGTGTTGATTCATGTCACTGGCTTATTATATTGAATGGAATCCTATAGAAGGCAAGTGTTTGAAGTCATTCTAATAATCATCTAGTGAACCTCTAAGATGTTTAGAACAAAAAGTGAAAGAACAGATAAAATGTAAATGACTTAAGTAAAAATGGACCCTCCTCTCCCTTTAAAAAAATGTCTTTCGAATACATGTCAAATTTAAAGTCATTCATATAAAATATTTCCGAGTTTCAATACTTTCTTCAAAACTTAAAGAGTATATATAATATTTTTCAAATCTTATTCTGAAGGATAGAGGATAGATTTTGTTAAGCATATGTTAGGTAATCTGAAGATCCTCACATAACAA